>PVIH01011133.1:0-70875 GCA_004025045.1 Sigmodon hispidus | reverse complement strand
GTGTTGGGAGGGGGAGGGGACCTTGAATAAGGATATACAGGGATGGAAAAAAAAATTCAGAGGGAAAGATGAACACAAAGAAAATATAGGTGTAGCAATCTTATTTGTATTTCCACCCTTGATAAGCCATGCTTATGATTCTTATCCTCTGTATAGTTATTGTTAACCCTTCCACATTTTAAATTCTTTTTTTTACTGTTTTTTTTTGATAAATACAAAATAAAGAAGGAAAAAAATAAAAATAAAAATGAAACAGGGGCCAAGTGTTTTGGAAGTGTGGCACAGAAATACCTTTGTGATGCTCTACATGTGCAAACCAGCTCCCTTACATCATCTTATTGGGCCCTCACAATCTCTGCCAATTTACCAATGAGGAAGCTACCCATTGCTTGACATGCTAATACATGGTCACACAGTTTGGACATAAAATAGGAACTGGGATGATTTCTCCTGGCGTTCTTTTACTAAGATATTATAAGTCTTTTTCATAAAACAACTTGGAAGGTTATTCCAGAGTTGGATTCAATTGTTATTTAACATTTGAGATCTTCCTCATTTGAAGATAATCTCAATACTATTAAATTCATAAATGTCAATTTTATTGCCCAGTCTTAGTTATCTAAAGCATGCATTGCAAACATACAAATATCTATTCTCTCCACATGGCAGTACCCATTTATTATGGTTTTGGAAATGGGGAGAATAGATTCCACTTAAATGGCAGGTCAATGAGTGTTTCTTTACAGTTAACTTTAGCAAAATTCACACAAAATAGTAATTAACAATGGCCTGTTAACACACATGAAAACACCTTCAAAGCTGCATTTTGTCTGAACTACATAAATATTAAATAGTTTAAGAAATTCCTTAATTCCTTAATCCTTCCATAACTTCTATGGTTTCAATATTTCGGTCTCTCAGATTATAGTCTTCTGTATCTTCCTTAACACCACCAACAAAACCAAAGTTTTCTTCCCTACTAAATGGGTGCCAGATTTTACAGAACCTTCTCTAAAAAGGGCCCTTTGGTTCCAGCACACAGCCATCAGCCTCTTGTCCAGCACAAGAGTAGGTCACAAAACCAAAGCCCCTGGAACATTTTATTTGGAAAATCTCGTTACCACAATCTGTTAGTGTGCCCCATTTCTCAAACTCTCCTTTTAAGCTATCATGCCATTTCAAAGCTCAAACCACCAATAAATGACTCCCTTGACTATTCTGGTTCCATTGGACCATGGCACAGATACACAGAATTAAGAATAATGGAAATTTTGGAATGAGCACCAAAATATAAAAATAAAATTAAATCAGAAAATTAACTGTGAAAATGCTCCAAGGGAACATGAACTTTGACCTCACGAATGAGGTGGTAGACAGCAAAGATGATGTCTTCCCTGGTCTGCTGGAGATTCCTGTTTCAGACAGTGATGTCCTTTACACTCTGGCACAGGTCTTTGTTTACCTGTCTCCATAAATGACTTTTCCAGGCACACAACACATAAATAAACAAGGATCATTCTGATATTTTACAAGCCATAAATTGAAATATTCAAGCATGTTCCTAAAGGCTTCTAACCCTACTTAATGTTAGCCCCTACATCCCAGCATCCTTGCTATAAGGGCTTGCTTGCTTATTTATTTATTTATTTATTTATTTATTTATTTATTCATTTAAAAAGTTTTTTCCATATCTACCACTGCTCCCCCTCCCTCCCCTCCTCCCAGACCCTCCCAGTCCTCCCTCAGCCTCTCCCCACCGCATTCCCCCATCCATTTCTTTTTTTAAATCCTCTTTCTCAAGATTTTAGTCATATCTTTAATCCCAACACCTGAGAGGCAGAGGCAGGTATATCTCTGGGAGTCTGAGGCCAGCCTGATCTAGAAAATGAGTTCCAGAACAGATAGGGCTACACTGAGAACCTTGTCTTGAAAAAAGGAAAGGAAAAGGATTTTAGTTCTAAAGTCTTCAAGTTCCCAGGGTGTTGCTCTGCTTCTCTCTTTATTAACCTCGTTGGCTGCTGTCTGCCTTGAACCTTCTACTCTGAGCTCCCTGGCTAAATGCTTAAAAGAATTCACATCATGAGATCTCTGACCATGCATGAAGATTTCTTCACAGGATGACTTACCAAAAACAATGCAGCTAACCATGTTTTAATAGCTTGTTAATTTTACTTTGTATTTCTTCCCAACAGAACATTTATAATTGGTTACATATGTACATTTAAAGTGAACAATAGTATATGCTTCCTATCCATTCTCTGTTTGCAAACAGTGTTTCTATATGTTATGCCAAATGGAAATACACTCCAAACATTGGGCTCTGCCTTTCAGAGCATTATGCAGTACCATTTATTTACTCAGTATTTATCAATAATTGCTACTAAATCCAGGCGATTCTCTGCTAGAAGCCTTCATTTGAACTTGCTATTTGCCTAACCTTCATTGCACCCGGGTGAGGTTTTAGCTTCAGTCTTGGCCACTTTATTACCCTCTCTCCAGAAACTAAGGGGCCATTTGATCACTCCTAAGTCTTCCGGGGAGGGCTAACTCTCTGTGCTAGCACTAGACGTTTAGGCTAATTCCTTCATTTTCCGCTATTACCTTGCTTTTTCTTAAAGCAGCCACAGTAAACCACTCCAGCTGACATCAGATATTGATGTTCGTCTTTTTTCCACTCAGTCTTTCAAAAGCCCTCTTCTTGCATATATACAACATTGATCTATAGCTTCCTCATAGCCAGAATTGCATTTGGTTGTGGGGAGGGGAAGGTGGTGACTATTGGCAGGCATGTAGGTTCTTCCCCCAGGATCTCATTCATATGGAGTACTTCCTGTTGGTTATGCATCCAGCAATCAAGCTAACAAAGCACTGTTGCCTTCAACTATTTTTATTTTCCTGATGTTTTGGAAAATTACACTAATAGATTATGTTCCCAAGCAAGCTGCAGTCGATTCTGATCTCTGCGGTCGAGTTCCTACAACACTTCCCTGCAACCGGCCCCATTGTTTCTTTAAGAAGGACAAAGGAAGCAATTGTTCTTCAGAAAGAAAACTGCTTCTCCTCAGCCTTGCTTTCCTCTGCTTGACAAAGTGCCACTGTTCAGAGACATGTTGCAGCTAAATGGTGGGTTAGCTGTTTGATCAGCTCAGGCAAGGGATCTCAAACCCACCATTTGCAATCCTCACTCGCAGAAGTTTGTAGACCTTCATCAAAAACAATAAGAAAAAATGGAGGACATCATTTGGACAACACAGGTGGCTATCAGGGAAAAATAAAGCCAAAAGAAGGTAGGCCTGCCTAACCTTCCTTCATTTGCCAAATTCTAGGCAAATGCCAGTTTCTCAGGCTTGTTGTTAGTCACGTGCTGGCATGACTTTTCAGAATGTCTCCTTCTAATTTCAAGTTGAAGTTCAGGTGATCTCTCAGTAATGCTTATTTCTAACAATGTTTTTCTCTTTAGGGGAAATTTCTTTTACAAAGAAATCCTTTGTTTCCTTTCAGGGAATCATTTGACACAAATTCACAAACTAAAACAGTCACACACTAGGCAGGAAAGTGGGGTCATCTCAGACTCCTGATTGATTGAGATGCCTGTATATTTGGGCAGGTGCCAACATCATCCTAATTTCTAGGGCTCTGCAGCAAATCCATGGATTCCCTGAGAAAGTGAGGGCCATCTTACCCGCCTTCATAACAGACGCTCCCAGGATCTCTGCTGCAGCTGGTCCAGGAGTCCTGCTTGGAAGAAAATGAAGGATGCTGGTCATCAGCTTTGCCGTATAGAGCACTAGCTGCCAAAGGCCCTCAGAACCCAGCAAACACTCAGAGCTTTAAGTTCTGACCATGATGTGCCCCCATGTATCTTTCCTAAAGAGAAATGTGGGAGTTTTATCATAAGCCCTGTCTCTCCTCTCAAGCATTACCGTCTTCTGTGCCCGGCAGTAGCAAATACACAAGAGGACCACATCCTAAATTGGGCATCTTCAGGAAACCAAAGATACCTGGATAGTCCTGAGGGAGAAGCAATTTACAATTGTGCAGAGTATCTACCACAAGATGAATCGTGTCAGTTGTTGAAGTAACCCTAGAAGCAAGAGTGAACTGTGTAAGAATAGCGATGGTGTGCAAACATTCCATGGGGGAACCACAGGTGAGGACAGAGCCATTTGCTCAACTGACATAAAATTTTGACATAAACAAGAGAACAGATAAACTCTTAGTTGGTGTGATATTTTGATACTGTAAATAAAGTTACTTATATAAGGCCATGGACCTCTGAGAGGACATCTAAGGAAACCCAGGTAAAATTTCAGTCCTGATTTTTTTTCACAACAGCCTACTTTTCTAGGGCAGGACAACTGAAGAACATCTCAACAGCCCTGCTAAGATCTGTCTTTCATATCTACCCACCTTCTTGAGAAAATGTAGAGACCATTTCCAAAGTGATAGAAGACAATATACAATTTAATATACTGGATCCTGTTACATTCAAAAGATGTAAATGAGCCAGCTCTGGTGGTATATGCCTTTAGTCCCAGCAGAGGTACTTGGCTCTGTGAATTAAAGACCAACCTAGCTGATGTATAGAGTTCCAGGATAGATAGATAGATAGATAGATAGATAGATAGATAGATAGATAGATAGATAGATAGATAGATATACAAACAGATAGACTGATAGTATACTTTGTTCCACCCTGACTTGACTTTAGACCCACAGAGGTCTGTTTCTGTGTTGTTCTGAAGCATTCCTTTCTCTCTGTTGGACCAGGGAAATTTCCATGCCTGCTCAGGTGTAATAGAGAAGTTGCATTATGCCAGCCTCCTCAGCCGGCTGCAGAGAGTGAAGGAGCAAGCCCAGGTAATCAATCAAGCAATGGCAGAGCTGGCAACTGTCCCTTATCTCCAGGACATCAGTCAACAGGAGGCAGAATTGGTAAGTATTTGTTTCTCTTTGTTTAAGCTTTCATAGGCCCGGAGCCAACAGAAGACTGATAGGGACTGAAAAGGCTTGTGGTAATAAATGTAGTCTGAAGAGAGATGCCAGCCCTCATCCAGCATTCAAATGAATACACTGGAAAATGGGAGCAGTCTGGAACTATTTGACTACTTTAGCCTTTCCTTCCTTCCTTCCTTCCTTCCTTCCTTCCTCCCTCCCTCCCTCCCTCCCTCCCTCCCTTCCTTCCTTCCTTCATAGTGAGAACTTTGTAATGTGTAAAAACATAAGAAAGGGCTAATTATTTATTTTATATATAAATTTTTTTGTAAATTAAAATGAAAGTGTGGGTGTGGGAGCAGAGGACAAGTTTAGCTGTCCTGTCTTTGCTCAGGCACCCACCACCATTTATTTTTGACAGGATTTCTCACTAGTCCAGAGCTTACTAAGTATGCTAGGCTGGCTGGATTAGCCATTGGGCCCTAGGGATCCCCTTGTCCCAACTTTGCCAGCTCAGAGATGACAAATGCTGATTACCATGCCAGGCTATTTATTTTCTTTAACATGGCTTTTAAAGATCAAGTTCAAGGCTTCACACTTGCAAGATGAAACACTTTACCAATCCTGTATGGTCCTCTTCCATGGAAGAAGTAGGGGACAAAACACACATCTGTATGGAAACACCACCCTACAAAACGTGCCTAAAGTGTAGGTCACCACTAGCATTGTCATATAGTGAAGGCAGCAGCACACACAGTGATATATTTGAGAGAAAAGTGTTGTTTTATATATAAATGTATATGTGGATTTTTTTTAACTAAATGTATTCAGAGAAGCAGACGTTTTATTCTTGCACAGAGCAAGTCAAAAACTACTGAAAGGAATAGCTTAGAAACAATCTTCAAACAGATGTGTGTATTATACTTATAATTAATATTAGAAATCATACCACCTCATTTGAAAAGTAATTATTGAACAGTGTGCTGCCCATTCAAGGAGAGGTCTGGAGAGTGTAATGTGTCATAGGGAATGGCTCTCTCCTTTGAAGCTTTAATTGAGAGTAGCTAAAACTAATTATAGACTTGAATTGAATTCATAGCACAAGGATGAGAACAGCCTAAATTGATTATCCGTAATTTTCAGATAACTAAAAGAACCCTCCCTCTTTGAGATTTTATAGACATAACCACAAAATGAGCTTCTCATGTTTATAATATTTATCTAGACTTTTTAAAAGTTTATTAAATAAATACTGATATTCAGAGTAATCTTATGAAACAGTCTTCTTAGCCCAGTAATAATGCCATTCATACTAAAGATGAAACCCATGAAATAAGCCTGTTGTTCAAGGAATCTGTGAGTCAGAACTGGTTATAATAACAGTAGCCGACCCATCATGGTGGTGTGCAGAAGAACATCTTTTAAAAAGCAACATGTTCATCCTGCCATTCAGGAGGCATTCAACAGTGTGCTAAGTGTGGTGCTTTCAAAGGGCATAGTAGAACCAACTTTAGATGATTAATGCTCCTGTAAGATAAGAGAAGCAAAGAAAATGATAATTTGGAAAGGAAAATGTTGATCCTGTCTTCCTAAAAAGCACATTCAATATTTAAATAAGAAAAATGCAGAGGGATTCTCTGCTTTTAAGTCTCCTGAGCCACACACCTGTGGGGTTTCCTCTCCCTCAGAAATGCTTATATTTCAAAATAAGCACAAATGGCTCAAAACCAACATCACTGAAATGCCTTCCAAATGTACAATTTTTTCAGTAGCTTATACTTTAGAAAATGAAATTTCATAGAATAATTTAATAGTTTATACATTCCCAGAATTTAGAAAGATAGATAGATACATGATTGAATAGTAAGTAGGTAGATGGACAGACATTGATAGATGACAGACATGCGGGCAAACAGATGTGTGGGTACAACCCCAACATTTGAAAAGTCTATATCTTAGAAGGTTTTATCACTTTATGCAATAGATTATACTTTCCACTTTCCAAGTCTGGATTAACCTTAAAAACTAAATCATTCTAACCCAACTTTGGAGGGCACCAGGAAACCTCAACAGAAGTCTCTTAAGTGACTCTTCTCTCTGACTTCCTGATGACACTCTGTATCATCAGAGAGACCATCCAAAGGTTAACCTTTCAGTCTTACATCTTCTGGAGCCAACACATGTGCTATGCAATAGGATTTGTTATTAGTCCATGAAATAGGATCCCTCTGTCTGGCTCAGGGGAGCTTTGAACTTGGGATACTTTTGCCTCAACCTCCCTACTGCTGTCACCATGTTGACATTTGTTTGTTTCTTCTGAGACAGTCTCATGTAGGCCAGGCTTGATGCTCATTACTATTTGAGGCTGGTCTTGAACTTCCAATCTTCCTGTTTCTATCCATCAAATTCTAGAATAGCAGGCATGTACCACAACTCCTAGTCCATCATATTATTTTCAATTGGAATATAGCAAATGGCTTTTCTTTTTGGTAGGTAAAGTATGCCATTTCAAAGGGACCTTTAAAAAAAGAGAAGAAAATTAGTTATTTCAAAATTTTAACAATAGTAAAAGAGTTTAAATGAACGAGAGTCTTTTAAGAGGCAATAAAACAGTGCAGTTTTAGTATTGTCCTCTGGAGAGCTCTTTCATGATGCCTAGAATTATGATACATTAGCCTCAGGAGAAAACACTAAAACACATTCATGTACTACATGGCATTTCCTGAGAGGATTAACTGCTGCTGCCATTTTTTACAGCCCAAATCTGTTTTTAACAAAACATCAACACTTACTACATTAAAACCTATATGATTCCTACAAATTTGGAGGAAGAATCCTTTTGTTGTTTTGATATTTATGTCTACAGCAATACTCAGTAATGACTGGAACAAAGTTGAGGTTGTGGTGCTCATTGTGGGAAATATGAGTAATAAAATCATCAGCGTACAAATGATTTTTTAATTAGGTTTTAATCTGTGTGTTTAGAGAAGTTATTTCTGGGTGAACTCCATGCTGATAATTTTTATCTTGCTATCACAGCTGCAGTCGCTAATGGCAGACGCCATGGACGCCCTGGAAGGAAGAAAGACTGACAAGGAGCGAGTGTGGAATACAATTCAAAAGGTAAAACTCCGAGCTGGAGGAAAATATATCTTATCCTCAGAGAAAATGTCCACTTTGGGTTAAATCTGTTTGGAAGATACAAAGGAAATGAGAGAAGGCCCTGGGGGTGTTTTTGGCCTGCCTTCTTCCTGAACTGAGTGCAGTCAAAAGAGCTAGAACCATAACCAAAACCAAGGATGTACTTGTGTAATTTGTAGTGTGGTCACCATCCTGCTTGATCATGCTCCTTTTCATTTTCTGTTTCTTCATTATTTGTAATGATAGTTTTTAAAACTCTTTTCCTTGAAATTTTCATTGGTTCTTTTACTATTTATCTGTCTTTAGCTTTTGTTTCTGTTTGTTTGTTGCACACTTGAAAAACACATCCTAGCTCAAGCTCCAGAATCTTGCACTTTGATGGTTTTGGTGAGGGAGAAACATAGTGGCTAGTACTGGTGCTCAAGGCAGCACTTACAGGTTGTCGCCTGGCCCCAGGTACACAGGAGACTTATATGACACTATAGAACTGTCTGAAAGGGTTGGTGATGCTATACCTTCAGTTCTCCCCTAAGAAATACATCCTGATTGCTCTATTTCCCATTCAATCTCCTTCCACTTTTCTGTGGGATCTTGAGATCAAGAAATAAGAAATAAAATAAAGAAAGATTCAGTCTAAAAAGTAACATCCATTCACCCATCCAGACAGACTCTGGTGACATCAATCCATCCACCCATCCAGATGGATTCTGATGAATCTGAGGAGACATGTATGCTCTAAAATCAACTTGAAATTCTGAAGATAAACATGGAAAACAAAATCAACAGAATTCATAGATACTTGAGTATCAGGGATACCTTGCTGGGTGCAAGCAGCATGGCTATATAAATGGCTGGGAACAACTCATTTTCATAACTTGTGGTTATGAGAATAGCCTGGTCTGGTATTTCTATAACATTTAAAAATTAATGTTCATTACCCAGGTGAAAGGGGAAATTTGGAAGGTGGAAAAATGCCTTAGTTGGTAATGTACTTGAGCATGTAAACATGAGTTCAACTCCCAGATCCCATTTTTTTTCCATTTGTGGGAGGTAGAGACCTGCAGATCCCTGGGACTCAGGGCCCAGCCAGTCTAGTTTACTTTGTGACCCAGTGAAAGACCATGTCCCAAAAAGGTAAATGGCACCTAAATAAAGGCACACACACACACACACACACACACACACACACACACACACACAAACATTTCCAGAGTGAAAAATGTGCACCAAGAATACAAAGAAATCATGTGTATTAGTTACCTTTGTAACAGTATAATGAAACACCATGGCCAAGGCAACTTATAAGAGAAAGTGTTTCATTGGGGGCTTGCTTGCAGTTTCAGAGGGCTAGACCATGATCATCATGGCAGGAAGTAGGTGGCAGACAGGCAGGCATGATGCTGATCTGCAAGTGGGCAAAGAGAGAGTAACTCAGCCTGTCATGAGCTTCTGAAACCTCAAAGCCCGACCCCAGTGGCACACCTCCAACAAGACCACATGTACTATTATGTTTCTGGCCTGGCTTTTCCAGCTTAGCCCCAAAGTTCGGACCCACTCGCAGCCCCACTACCACTTAACCCCAAATAATCACACTACGTCTTATATTAAATACATGCTGGTAGGCCTATGGCTTAGGCGTATTGTTTGCTAGCTCTTACACCTTAACTCAATCCCTTATTCTTATCTTGTTTAGCCATGTGGGTTGGTACCTTTTCTCAGAGCAGCATTCTGGTCCTTTTTCTCTGCATCTGCTGGCATCTCTGCCCTGCTCTTCCTCTTCCCAGAGTTTTCTTAGTCTAATAGCCCCATCTGCACCTCCTGTCTGCCTTCTGACCAATCAGCTTTCTACTGAACCAGTAGGAGGGACAAATATTTACAATGTACCAGAACATAATCCCACAGCAGCCACACTTTCTAATTCTTCCAAGACAGTTCTACTAACTGGTGACTAAGCATTCAAACATCTGACCATATATTTGGTCATTATCATTAAAACCATCACAGCAACTCATGGATTTATTTGAAGCTTGTAGTTCAAAGGGAGAGGAATCCATCCCCATCACAGCAAGGAGCATGGCAGCAGACAGGCAGGCATGGGCTGGAGCAGCAGCTGAGACCTCACATCTTGATCCCCAAACAGGAAGCAGAAAGCACATACTCAAAGTGGCAGAAGTCTTTTGAAACGTTGAAGTCTCTCGGTGTGATAGCTATTCTCCGCCCCGTCAAATTGATTGCATCTGGAATTAATTGTTACTCAAAAGGAGAGGGCACACCCTCATCTGTGAGGGATTTCTATTTAATTTTAAATGGAGAGATCTACTTCTGATTTGAGGGAGGAAGACATACCTTTAATTCAGATGTTTAATCCAAATTCCTGGAAGCCTATATAAGAACATGGAAGAAGGAAGCTTTTGCTCGCTTGCCCCTGCCTCGCTAGCAAGTTCATTCACTGGCATTGGAGGCTACTTCTTCAAGACTCCAGTGTATACTGCAGACCAGCTAAGACATTCAGTCTTGTAGAGTGAGTAATTAGTGGATTCTTGAACTTCCCATTCATAACCAGTCATTATTGAATTAGCTGAGCACAGTCTGTAAATTATTTTAACAAATCTCTTTCTGTGTATGTTTAAACAAAAAGAATCATTCTATAAATTCTATTATTCAAGAGAACCCTAACTAATATACCACAGAGACACACCTCCTGCCACAAAGCCATACTTCCTCATCCTTCCCAAGTAGTTCTACCAACTGATGACAGTATTCAAATATTTGAGCTGATGGGAGTCATTCTCACTGAGACTACCACATCATGCACATCTACAGGCAAAACACTCATACATACAGAAAAATAAAACATGATGTCAAGATATTTTCTTAGGCAAAGAGGCAGACCTAGGGAGAGGCCTTCTGATGCTATTTACTAAGGAAAGAAACTGTTACATGGGTAGGTTTTGACTAAAAATCTAAACTGCATTAGAGTGTAGCCAAGAGCCACACTAGACAGCTGAATGAGAATTTAATATAAGAGGTAAAGGCAGTTGCTGCCTGGACTGATAACAGGAGTTCAATTTCGGGGAGCTACATGGGGGACATAGAGAACTGAGTCCTGTTAGTTGTCCACATGTGTGTGTACAGGGGGTGGGGTGGGGTGAGAAAGATTCAGAGAGGAGGGGAGAAAAATGTAATTTAAAATAAATAACTGTGAAGTTATAAAACAAGAAACTGAAAAGGTAAAAGAAAAAAATAAAGAAAATCAGTACTATTCTGCTGAGCTAGACACCCAAGGGAAAAGGTTAGAGTGACTAACCCTGAGAAACTTGAATAAGAAATCTTACAAGATCAACTTAGACATTTATTGAAGATGCTGCTCTGCCATTCCTGGGCCTCTGAAGCAAAAGAAAAATTTTAGAAGGGTTGGACCTCAGACCTTTAGGAAGATATACTAACCCACTGATATGTGAAGTGATGAGTTCAATGATCTTGGAGGAATTCTGTAGCTTTTGGAGAAACTAGGTTCAGAAACAATATGTGTTTCTGTACTGGGTCACAGGGGAAGGAGCCAGCATTTCTTTGTCCTTGGTCCCCCTGTTGACATGTAGGAAAGCAGTGATGGGTGTATAGAGAACCAGCCCTGTTATCACAGCTGGCCATAGAGAAGTAGGTTTAGAGTAGAGAGAGTACAGGTTTACAATAGAATGGAATGAACCTGGATGCTGTCACGATGCCCACGGGGAAATATGGAGCCTCAAATTCTAAATAAATACTTAATGCAGGTGATGAGGAATAAGAAAGGAGAAGAAGACAAGAAGGAGGAATTGACTGAAGATGTAAGTGTTGAGGCCCTTGGCCAGGTAATATATAATGAAATTGTTTGAATGAGTAACACTGCTAAGGAAGAAGATCATACAAGGGGAAAAGAGACTTGTGGAGAGGCATACACTTCCGACTACAGACGAGAAACCTACGGAGGAGAGCAGGGCCGGAAGAAAGAAGAGAGCAGCAGAGTAAGTTTCCACTGGCCATCCAAAATAACTTCAAGACAGGAATCAGCAAACTGCAAGCTGCAGGTCACATTCAACACACACCTATTTCTGTTAGTAAATATTACATGAGTTCTATTTGTTATTATAATAAAGACTCAGAGCCAAATATCGGGGGAAAGCAGAAATATCAGAGAGACAGAGAAACAAGCCACAGCCACTTCTCATCCAGACAACTCCTCAGCCTGTCTTCCTGGATCGTCTCACTCCCCAGAGGGAAGGAACAGGCAAAGCTGAACTCCTTCCTCCCTTCTGCAGCCCAGCTATCTCACTTCCTGGTTCAAACCTCCTAGTGCTAGGATCGAAGGTATGTACCCCACTGTCTCTCTCTGTGAGACCTTAAACTCACATAGATTCACAGGGATCTCTGCCTCCCAAGTGATGGAATTAAAGGCGTGGGTCACTACTCCCTGATCTTTGTGGCTTGGGATGTAGGTGACCCTGTCCTCTTATATTCAAGACAATTTTTATTAAATATACAGTATGTCACCACAAGTAAAGTTTATTGCTTGTAGCCATGTCTGTCATTGACATGTGGCCTGGGTCAACTTGGCCACCATAATCACACATTAAATCAACACTATTTACTATGTAGCTGCATGAAGAAAATTGTTGCTGAACTTCAGGTCACAACAGTACACCTCTCAGAAATATTTGCATTTACAAACCCAAGTACTTACAGAGCTACATCCCAATGACTAAATTGCAGGACCAGGCCAGAATGATGGAAGAGAGATTAACATCTTTCTGTATCTTTTGAAAAGGCTTCTTGTGTAAGCTACTGCGTATGGTGCCTGTGCTCATGTCATACCTAGCCTGTTACTTATTTTTAAAAAAAGAATCATTACTGTCTTTCAGCCTAATATGTTGATCAGACTCTACCAGGTGGCTCTCGAAATTTCTCACACATGGCTCAACCTTATGGCTTGTGTGCGTAGGTCTGACATGTACAAATATTTCACAATGGCTGCTTTTCCATTCCTGACAGCTGGTACGGGTCAACTGAGAGAGCTGCCTGTATGTAGGCCTCCTTGTGAAACAGGCATTAAAACAGCATCCAACTTGGGTTCCAAGAGAACAGTTTCAGAAAAGGGAAATGAATACATTCAATCTTTCTGCAACAACTTTTGCCCTACTATGATGATGTAAGCAGTCACGGGCCAGCCTAGACATAAATGGATGGCAAGTCTTCCACTGCCAAGGAGATGATGGTGACCATCTCAGAGATAAGGCACAACAGCAGAGTGGTTCTTGACTAGGAAGCATACCTTCAAGCAAGTGGGTGTGTCAGGCAGACAATAAAGTCCATGCCTCCCAAAATTACAATCCAGCAGACCCCCACACTACACATCCAACCAGTGGGTGTCTAGAAACTCACTGGTGAACAGCCAATCTTTCCAAATTGAAAGCCTCAGTAATGATCATAGCTTTCTAAATAGAAGCTCCTGAGAGATCTTCAGGAAGATGTGAATGGGAAAGAGCAGGGTGCCAAATTTTTCCCAAGGGCTTTTAATTTGGTTAATGTGACTCTACAAAGGATGATGGTATCACTCTCAGACAATTCCAGTAGCAAGTAAGTAATTTCCTTTTAGTGCTACAGAGTTAATTTGTGTGTGCAGGAAAAAAATAATTAAAAAAAACTAATTGTACAAGCTACACTGTGTTCTGAGCTCACTGGAAGTTGATATCAGCATTGCCACCTCTGAGATCTGTTATCTGTAATAGAAACAGCTGTTGTACCTAATGAAAACACTTGAAATTTTCATTTGAAGCAGCAGAATTATGGCAGAAGCTGCTCATTCTACACAGTTAAAGGGTCTGTCAGAATTCCCATTACCTCACACAGTTTCCTGGGCTCCACGTTGTTATAGGTCTATAAAAAAATACTCATCCATCTGCAATCTAATTCATGAGCACTGACCCCCTGTCTGTGTTTGTCTGTTCTGAAGTTCCCCAGAAACAACTGTGCTTTGCCCTCACTCACTGGAATTAAAATGCGTTCTTCACAGAGTTGTAGGAGAGTGATATGGTTTGGGTTTGACTCTGTGCAGTAGGTCTTCCCAGTAATTAACTCAAGATTAAGATACATTCATGTTGATTTAACGTTGCAGTACAAAACCGGGAAAGTCACATTTTAAAACTATCAAGGATTTTCTTATGTTGGGAATGTCCTATCTACAGTGTGGTTAAGAACATCACACATTGCTCAGTTTTATTCTATAATGATAGTGCCTGAGGAAGAACATTGTTTTTGAACATCTCACTAAAGTCACACTGACACTTTCCTCATTCATGGAAACAACAAAATATTCAATTGACTTCCATTCTATTAGACATTGTCCTAGACATTCGAGACTCACTCAAAAACATCAGTGCCCTCCTACAATCTGCAGCCCACTGAAAGAGGTAATAAATCACCTAAAAATGTAGAGTATGTAATAGGGTAAGATGGGGGGAATGACAGGAAAATGAAAGGTG
Source organism: Sigmodon hispidus (assembly GCA_004025045.1). Lineage (NCBI taxonomy): Eukaryota > Metazoa > Chordata > Mammalia > Rodentia > Cricetidae > Sigmodon > Sigmodon hispidus. The sequence continues at coordinate 56,281 of PVIH01011133.1, read as the reverse complement.
CCAAATATGGAAGAAAACTACACATACTGAGTAGAACTCATTTCTAGTAAACTATGGTAGAGTGTTCCCTCCAAGGACAGCATGGTAACCACAGTGAATGAATAGTGTACTGTGATATGATGTGAAAGAAAACAAAACAAATACACTTGAAAGCTGTTAGGGTGAGAATAGTTTTAAGGAGCAAAGAAAGAGAGCAAGGTGTCCGAGTTACTCTTTTACTGCTGTAATGACCACCATGACCAAGGTGACTTAGAGAAGGAAGAGTTTATGGGGACCCTAACCATTTCAGTGGTTGAGTCCATGGCCATCATGGGAGAATGGCAGCAGGCAGGCATTGTGCTAAAACAGTAGTCGAGGGCTTGTCTCCTTATCCACCAGGAGGAATCAGACAGAGACAAAGAGGGCTAACCAGGAGTGTCTCAAGGACACACCCCCTGATCCTTCCCAAACAACTCAACCAACTGGGGATGAATAGTAGATATATGAATCTGTAGAGGCCTTTCTCATTCCAATCACCCATGCCAAAAAAAAAAAAAGGTTATTACAGTGATCCAGGAGAGAAAATGGAAACCTAAGCCTAAAGCCTAGGTGAGAATAATGTGAGCTTTCATCTTCTACTCAGAAAGGCAAAGTCAATCCTCTCTGGAAATGCCCTCATAGGCATACACAGTGCCTGCTAAGCAACTATAAATCCAGTCAAGTGGAAAATGAAGACTAACCATCATTCATTCTGAACTAGCAATTTGGAGACAGACTAAACCTATCACAAATCAGGGTAGGAAGCCATCTTCTTACTGTAGGCCTTGATTTCCTTACCCACAGAGTAGGGGCATGGGCTATTTACGTTTCAACCTTTCCTCAGCTCTGAATAAATAGCTCTCTTGAAAGCCAAACCACCAAAATCAAAGAATAAATGTATTCATTGAATTCCTACTATGAAACATTCTCCTCTTTATATATGCCAACTCACTACTTGTTGTAAAAGAGTTTTGGTCTCGTTTGGGCCAGAGGTCTGATTTTTCTATAGTGACTTTTATCTTTTAAAGAGTGACTCGGATGCTTATATTAATTTTATATTGTTTGGCTTATGTTTTAGGCACATTGTTAGTCAGTTCTTTCATCTTAATTTAACTCATTTCTATTAATCTACCTGGCCGCGTGGCCATGGCCCATGGCCCATATGTATTCTTGTATTCCTATATGCTGCTCCTTTGGTGACTAGCTGGAGACTCTCTGCTCTGCCCTCCTTCTTCCTGTCTCTCCTCTGATTCCTCCACTCACTTTCATGGTGTTCTATGTTTGCCAAAACAGTTTTAGCTGTAGAACTGCATATAGAGAGCAGTTTTGTTATATTTTTTGTCTAATTAAAAAGAAAGGTTTTAATTTTAATATAGCAAAACTATATATAACAGAATAGTTATCAAGTAAGAATTATAGTTATAATATTTGGTCTATTTTATTAACAAAATTAAAGAAAATATTTTATTATTTATTTTATTTTGTGATTTTAAAGTTTTATACTTAATATATTTTTTAAAATAACTAAGAATCACTATATCTATGGCTTTTAAAATTTTGACTATATCAAAGACTACAGAAGGTTGTAATATTATTTAAATAAACAGGAAGTATAAACAACTTTCAAAATCTAGAAATGACAGATATGCCTGGACAGTCACCTAAAGTTTTTTTGTAACATTGGGGCATCATCTTTAGCCTATAGGCCCAGAGTCTTTGGCATATTTTTTATTGATGTAGGAAAATTGGCATAGTCTATTAGCTGCTTTTTGTATGTGTCTTGAAGGATACCTGGCAATTTTTTCTGCAAATCAGGAACCTGAAGAATTATCAGGTTGTTCTATCAAAATTTAGAGGTTACTTTTTTATGGAACTTGTATGTCTAAGCTTATATAGCATATTATTAAGCAGTCAATATAAGAACAGTTTTTTGTCTAGTGACTAACTGTTGCCACAAAGTATTTATATGAAGTTTTTTTAATGCCTATTATTTTTTTTTAAATATATTGGTGTTGTCAGGATCAGACTTGTCTCATCATTTAGAAAAGTCTAAGGTTTAAAACATTTTTAAATATCATATTTTGTATCTTTTTAAAGTGTTTGAAGACTATTTAATTGAAATATATTTTTGTATATTTATAAAAACTTAACTAACAGGACTATAAGTTTGGTTATTATAGATGGCTATTTGTCTGCATTTCTTCCACATTGCAATTTTAAATGAGTTACATAAATATCATATCTTAAACAAGAGCAGAAAAGTATATATAGTATAACAAAATTTACCTTAATAAACCAAAATCTATCTTGAGGCTGGATCATCTTAATTGACATCTTGGAAGCTGATCTTATTATTAGAGAATTTTTAGGTGGCCTTGACAAATGAAACTATATTTGCCTGGAAACAATCTATAGGTTTTGATCTTTTGTGGAAACAAAAGCAGAAATTTTTTTTAAGTAATGTATTTTTATAAACAAATTTTAAAGTTAAGATATTTTAAAAATATGTTTGTTTAACTTAGTATCTTTTGTAATTAATTGGTTTCTTATAGTTACCTTATTAAAAATTAAAACAAAACATAACTATAATTTAGACTTTATGTTTATTTTTTATTTTTATGTGACTTATATTTTTATTATTTTAGTTTTTAAGGGAATTTATTTATTTATTTACTTATTTTTGAAGTCTATGTATATTTTATATACATTGTATCTTGTTTAGAGGTTTTGTGAGTCTAAATCTGTTTTATTGAGAGTCTTTAATCATTTTTTAACCAGAAGTGCTTTTAAAATGTTAATATTACTTTGATGGCTGACTCTGCCTCTTTTGGCGGCTTTTTAATATGGCAGAGGTGCCCGCTGCATCTCTGTTCGCTGCCAGCAAACAGAGTGAACCTAAGAAATGTTGTTACTAAAACAAGTTTTTGTTTGTTTGTTTGTTTGTTTAATATAAGCAGAAACCTTAAATCAATCCATGAGACATGCAGGTTTAAACTGCTTGCCACAGACCCACCATTTTTAAATTTAAGCCTGATTACTGCACCGACTCTGTACTATGAATTAATTTAGATATGTAACTTAGAAGCCAATTTTGGCTTCATTTTAGTGCTCTAGGACACTTTTTAAGTTTTTAAACTTTCTCAGGCTTTATGTGGGTGTTCGTGCCCTACATTGGGCACCATCTGTTGTAAAAGAGTTCTGGCCCCATTTGGGCCAGAGGTCTGACCTGCCCATGGCAGCTTTTATCTCTTAAAAAATGACTCAAATGCTTATATTAATTTTATATTGTTTGGCTTATGTCTTCGGCACTTTGTTAGCTAGCTCTTTCATCTTAATTTAATTCATTTCTATCAATCTACCTGGCCACATGGCTGTGGCTCATACCTATATTCCTACATGCTGCTTCTTTGGTAGCTGGCTAGAGCTGTTCGACTCCACCCTCCCTCTACTTGTCTCTCCTCTGATTATTAATCTTCACCAGGTAAAAAGTATAATTCTGAACAAAGGCATCTACCAGGTTGCCCAAACTCACATAGCCAGTAAATAATACAAGACATGACTTGAGCTGACTTTCATAGGTCTTGAAATCTCTATTATTTCATCTGAAGAAATTCAGGTGGTTGTAGGCATTCAACAATGTGTTCAACACTGTGTTTGTATTCAAATGTGAGGTCAAGTGTGGGGCCAGGTCAGCCTCCAACCAAAGAAGTCTGGATATTCACTAATCGAAATGTCTTCAGGCCTTAAATTCCTTCAATCTAAGCTAAAGAAGCCACTATAAAGTTATAGTTTAGTCTAACATTACCATTAATTGACTTTTGGGATAGGGAAATGGTTAAGTGAGTAAACTGCTTTCTGTGCAAGCATAAAGATCAGAGTTCAAATACCTAGATCTCATATAGTGCTAGGAACTGTAGCACATACCTATAATTCCAGGGTCCTAAGAAGAGATGGAAGGAGGCAACAGGAAAATCCTGGAATTCCTCAGCTAGACAATCACAGTGACAAAAAAACAGAGATATTGTCTTGAAAACAAAATGTAAGTCAAAGACCAACACTGTCTTTGTGTTTGCTACAGCACATAATTACACATGCCAACAAGCACATATAGACACATATACACTAAATAAATAAGGTAATTATCTAATTAATTGCCCCTCTTGTATAGGATCCTCCTCCTTTGGTGTGTAGTGTTCTGTCATGAGACAGTGAACAGCAAGTCACCACCTTCCGAGGACCCCAGTATTTCCAGGCCCATTCTGCTTTTAGATTCTGCATTTTTATCATTGAATCCTTAAGTCCACTGAAGTTGGAATTTTTTTATTTTATTCTTAATTTATGGATATAAATGTGTTCTGTGTGGGTCTGTGCACATGAATGCTGGTGCTCACAAAGAACAGGAAAAAATCTCCCAGAGCTGGAGTTGTTAGTCATCTGATATGAACAGACAGCATGTGATCTTCATCACGGAGTCATCTCTTCAGCCCCTTCACTGAGGTTTTATGAAGGGGCCTAACCACAGAAATAGGAGAGGATATTAAAAATGAGCTTGATATTAAGGTGGTTTTTAGGCTTGATATGAGGTGATTATTAAGGATATTAAGGCATCTATTTTCTTCTCACTACAAATCCAAGAGTTAAACAATTCTCTCAGTGTATACAAAGCCTACTGTCTCAATGAGATCAGAACTTAACCTGCTAAAACATATTTTATTCCTCTGTCTCAAGATCACTCATCTGAGACTAAATGAGGGAGATAAACTTTGATATTTTAGAAGCATTGAGAGAAGTTCCCTTAAATATAACTTCAGACCTGTGAGCTTTCATGAGAAGTAGTTTTAAAGTGGGAAGACCATTTTAAAATTCATTTAGTATTACAAATATGTGATGAACATCAATGAGTCAAGCAAACAGAGTACATGCATGTGCTCAAAATATCCACATCAAGGTACTCAAAATGATTTGCATTTTTATATTCCTTTTTATATCAAAGCCTTCACTGTCACACACCTACATTGTTATCACACAGAAATGACATTCATAGGTATACTCGTTGGGCCTTTGAAGATGAGCACATGATAGCCTATGTGACCTGGGAACTCAGTACTGTTGTAAACTTGGCATAAGCAGAGCAGAGGAGAGTGAATGCAGATTGGGAGGAGAGATGGGGGCAATTGGTTGAGGAGGAAAATAAAAGAGCAAATTGTAGCTTTTTATTTACTTTGCACATCAGCATTCACACACACACACACCACCACTACCACCATTCCTGAATCCTACCAGAGGCTCCTCTGGGAGAGATCACCCACACAGCACCATCAGTCAAAGGCCAGTCAGCTGGGCTGATGCATGCTGGGTAAGAGTTTGTGAATGCTTTGCTGAGACTCAGCAGTGGTACCATTTATTTACAAAGCTGTCCAGCAATCAGGCTTTTTCTGTGTGTCTTGTTCTGTATAGAGTCTCCACAGATTTATTGCAATTTGACTGTGAATCTTGCAACTTCAGGTTATGGCTGTCCTCATTAACATATCCCCATATTCCTTTACGGTGTGAGCTCCAAGCCCAGCTAAGCAGTTCTGTTCATAGTCTCATGCTGGGCATGTGAGAATCTTCATGCTCTTGTCACTAGCTGTGCTGAGAAGGGAAGGGATTTCTCCAGGCACAAGCAGGCAGAGACAGGACCAAAAATGCTCAGGAATAAATCACAACAATTTGAAATCAACAGATTCTATGTCTACAGGTTTCCAGGCAAGACTCTCTAGAATAGGTGCTTTCCTGAAGCCCTATGGAAGTTCGTGATTATCATCAGAAGCAGCACTTTTGAACAGTGATGCATGACTATGGGGGTAGGGAAAGCCAGAAGCTTTGGTTCTTGCTGGCTGCCATCACAGAATAGGTTTTCAGATACAGACGGTTAAATATAGCTGTCACTGCAGCCAATATCTTCTCCCCTTGTCTGAAGGGACAAAGTGTAGAATTAGATTGTTGCATTGTTCAACTTTCTATGGCTCTGACAAAACATAGGAGCTTTGTTTACAGAGGTCTTAGCCCATGATCCTTGGCTCTGTTGCTTTGGCCATAGGGCAATGCAGTTCATCATGGTAGCAACTCAGTATAGGATGTCTGTTCACCTGGTAGTAGCTGGAAAAAGAAGAGTCAGGAAAGCCAGAAAGGGCTAGGGCTCCAGTATCCTTTCAAGAGCACACTCCTGGTGACCTCACTCCTGTACACCATGCCCCACCCTCTGGAGACTTTACCACCTCTGTGTTATACCACTAGAGACCCAGCCTTCAGCACCCGAGCCTACAAGGGATGGTCAAGATTCAAACCATAGCATTTTCTCACACTGTCACTGGCAGCACTTCCTTGTTCCTCGTTTCCTACCATTGCTTGGCTTTGCCTCCAAAACTATGATGCTCTCTTTTATGCTTGGTTGGTTGAAGACAGTGTCTTCTTTTGATTATGTGACAACATTTTTGCAGTAGAAGTCTGATCCTCATGTGAGTCTCTTCTAAGGAGACACACCCAGGAGCTCGTCCATTTCAAAACAGAATTTTAGGTGGTGACACAGCTAGCCTGCTGTCACTCCAGTGCACCTAGCTACAGACTATCTTAGACTGAAGTGTGTCCTGGGTTAACCATCATAATCAGAACAGGCTTGCAAAAATTATTGCTGAAAATAAAGCTAATATAAATAAAGCTAATAATACCTGGCCTATCTGGAGCCTCAACACACACAAGTCTTCCCTGAGTGCCCTGCTGTTACTGCCTTGCTCCATGAACCTTCCCTTAGTGGACATACTGCATTTAAGGCTATTTTCGTAGTTTACAGTTTTCCTTCTTCCAGCGACTTCAGGGACGTAGCATGACTTTAAAAAATCGAGACATTCTCGTGCTAGCTGACTGATGTTCTGAGGTATGTGCTCTGCTGAGTCATCTGATCTGCATTCTAAGACTCCTCGGGATTTCAAAGGAAGCAAAATTTCATAAGCACATATTGTTGAAACCTCTCTAAACTTCAGAATCACGACACAAAGGGCCTTGAGTCTGTCCATGAACCAACATATTGCTTACCTCCTTCTCTCTCACCAATCCCTGCCTGGCTCACTCACATGCTAATGCAAGGAAGAAACTAAACAGAAATTGGAAGCACTCATCTGACTCTATTAGGGTGTTCATCTTTTCTTTTGAGAAGTTTTTCCAAGTGCCTCTTTTCAGAATCCATTGTAATATTGATGGGAAGCAGTTAAGGAGGGGCATGTTTATTGTGTTTTGAAATAGAGAGTACTGCTAGTCTAGTATTCTTTTGCATGAATTTTATACAGTAAGGTTTGTCATTTTTTATAATTCTTGAAAATAGCAAGATGGGCTGGAGAGGTGACTTGACAGTTAAGAGCACTTGCTGCTCTTCCAGAGGGCCCAGGATTAGTTCTACGCACCCAAATCAGGTGACTTAGCCATCTGTAACTCCAGCTCCACAGGATGTGACATCTCTGGCCTCCACGGGCACATGCACTCCGGTATACACACCCATATGCAGACACAAAGCAATAAGAGGACAACAGCTCATGCCACTAGGACATGCCCATTCTACTTAAAAACTGGAATTGGTAGAGAGTTGAGTGCATGTGATTGGCAGGCCATGTGTTCATGTGTGGCACACTCATCATGTTTTAGAGAAAGGCAAAAACAAAAGTGGCTTTTCACCTGGTTCTGGAGTAAAGTGTGAATCATTTATCATCCCGACTATGACTTTCTTAGAGCAGTGAATGTATAAAGGGGATAAAAGATGTACACTAAACCACACACAAATTCAATATCCACAAATACCTCTATTCCTCAACAGCATCACAATACTACACAACACCTGGACTACTGAAATGGTTCCTGAATAGGCTCTCGAGGATCAGGAAATGGATAATGAGAAAATTATAGTGGATATATGTGAGAGAAATCTTAACCTAGAGATAGGATAAAGTGGGGCCATCTCTTCTGAACTTGAAGGGAATTCAGTAGGCTTTTAATTGTCCACGTTTCCCAATGACTAAAGAGCCCTGTGGGTCTATAGTGGGAGGTTTGCTTGATTACAATGAGGGAAAGCCTTACAGGCATCTAGGCAAACTAACAGAAGAAGCAAAACTATACTTTTCTGGGTCAAAATTGTTTTGCAAACTCATGACAATATTTCTACTTCTAAAAATATAGGATAAGCATGTTTTCCCCTATTTCATACATACCACCAAAATCCCTGTATAATGTGTGTAAATCAGATTTATGTCAAAAGGGAAGAATCAAAAAGAAAAACAATTTGGGATATTAGAGTCCCAGGATTGACATAGTAAAGCAGTTGTGTGTGTGTGTGTGTGTGTGTGTGTGTGTGTGTGTATGTGTGTGTGTCCCTGTGAGTATTTGTGTGTGAGAGTGTGTGTGTGTCACTGTGAGTATGTGTGTGCCTGTGTGTATATGGTGTGTGTGTGTGTGTGTGTGTGTGTGTGTGTGGCCGTACCTGTGTGTCTCTGTGAGTGTCTGTATATGAGAGTATGTGTGTGCATATGTGAGTATGTGTGTGTGTGTTTTATAGTCTACCCTCAGAACTAAAGAAATCAATAACCCAGAAATATCAAGCAGAAGCTTGAACAAGTTCCAAATCGTCTATCTGTGTCCCTCTTTCTTCCCCTCCATCCCCCAAACAGGCAAGAAAAGGTGTAGCCGAGCAAAATAGAAAACTCTTGGATAATAATGCCTCTGCTTGAGCCAAACACATAGAAATCATTCTAGTCCCACCCCACCCAATTTAGCAAGGGCTAAATAAGAGAATTCAACTTTACCCTCACCAACCAGACTTTGGCCAGATTTCCTATTTTTCCCACCTTGGCCTTCCTGTTCCCACCTGTGATGGTGTGAATAGGTATGATTGGTCTCTAGGGCTTGGCACTATTAGGAGGCAGGGCCTTGTTAGAGGAAGTGTGTCACTAGGGGGCAGGCTTTGTGGTATCAGATGATCGAGCCTGGCAAGTGGCACTTTCACTTCTGCTGCCTGTGCATCAGGATGTAGAACCTCAGCGACCTCTCCAGCGCCATCTGTCTGCATGCCGCCATATCCCAGCATGACTATAATGGACTAAAACTATAAGCCAGCCCAAATTAAATGTTTTTTTTAATAAGAATTGTCATCGGTACAGTGTGTCTTCACAGCAATGAAAACCCTAACTAAGACACCACCCTATGTGGTACTGAAGGAAGACCAGTAGAGAGTTGAAATCTTAGAACACAATAATTGCTTGCTGTAAAATACTTGAGAAAAACAATGTCAAGGAGAAAAGTTTATTTCCTTGCAGCTAGCTCCACTGCTTTCCAGCCCATGGCAAGGCAAGCCTTCATGGCAGAAGGGCTTGATGGAAGAAAGCTGTTTTCCCCATGGTATTCAAGAAACATAAAGATGAGAGGGAACCAGGTACAAGATATCCTCTTCAAAGGCACACCCACAGTGACTATTCCCTCTACAGTAACCCTCTCTTTTAATACCAAATGAATTAGTCAGTGAATTAACCCAAGAATTCTCACAACCCTATCACCTTTCAGTACTGCCACCTGCTGGGAACCAAGCCTTCCACACAAAGACTAATGGAGAAAAGATACTTGATATACAAACCATGACACATTCTATACATGCAATCAGTGAGGGCTCCGTGGGGAGTGGTGGATAGATAGTCTTGTTCCCCTAAGCTGAAGCAGCATCAGCTGAAACCTGGCGAAGAGATGGGAGGGACTTCAATCCTTGGATCTCTCAGAAGCTCAATAGGAAAGCTATATTTCTGCCCCACCTGGTAGTAACAAGCCAGTAACCTTCCCTTCTCCTGCCATAATCGTATCAAAATAAATAAATAAAAAGCCACAGCTAATCTCTGAATTGTAAGTAAGGACTAGAGTCTCATAACAAAACACTCTAATGGCCCCAAAGCAAAGAACAGAGCAGAGAAGACAGATATAGGACAAAAAAAAAAAAGCAGTTGGTCTGAACAATAAAGAAAGAATTTACTGAAGACAAGAGAGCAGAGCTTCTGGGACCTGAGGGAATCTAATGTTGTGTCAAGAGTGTTTCAGGTAGAAATAAAGGTGAGCAAAACTCAAAGCTGTATGCAAAGAAATGAAAACAAACCCTCCACTTTTGCAAAACAAAATAACAAAAAACACCATAAAGCTGTAAATTATAGAAATGAGAACTGAAGATGCAGCTTAACCATAGAGTACACTCACCAAGCACACGGGAAGCTCTTCATTCCCCAGATTAGAACAAAAATTAAAGAGGAAAAGGAGAAAAGAGATGGAGGAGGAGGAATAGAAACTTAAACAAACATGGAACATTAAACCCAAGAGAGTACATCATGGAACTGTGGGAGCTAATGGCCTACCATCACTTCACTCCTTCACATTTGTGACAGGACCAAAGAGGAAGAGGCCACAGTGGAGCTTTCTCCTCAGGGAGGTATCTATTGATGGGCCAACCAAAGTCCTGCAGGATGAGATGACCTTGATGTGCAACAGCACAATCAAATGCAGGGTTGGACAAGTAGCACAGCTGGAGCGAATGTCCCTTTCAGGATCTGCTTTCTGGTTTTGCCTTACCTATTGAGAAATACACCCATGACAAATAAGAACCAAGGCTGGACTGTTTAGGGAAAGCTGTTCTCCTGAAAGCCCAGTGGCACAGGAACAAAAGGACATAGCACAGGGCATGGAAGCATCTTCCAGAGGTGAAGATATTTTTCCTGGTCAACACATTAACCTCTTTTAGGTTATTTGAGTTTGTGGGACTTGTGTTCTTAACTTTTAAATTTTCTCTTTGTACCAGAAAAGCTGAGAATCTATGTTAATCTGGTTGTTCCATTTTACTTAAAAATAAAAACAAATCTAAAAACATTTACACAGTGACATGTCATTGTCAAACTCCTGAAACCTAAAGACAAGATTTACAGCAGTGGTCCTCAACCTTCCTGATGCTGTGATTCTTTAATATAGCTCCTCATGTAGTGATGACTCCCAACCACAAAATTATTTTCATTGCTACTTCCTACTTGTAATTTTGCTAGTGTTGTGGATGTTTATGATATTCAGGATATCTGATAAGAGATCCCTAAGGAGTCTTGACCCACATATTGAGAACCACTGATTTAGAGAGATGGTGCATTACAGCTGAGGGGGAAAAAAGAAAAAGAAAAAACAATTCAACTGGTAGAAGCTTTTCCGTAAGAAAACTGAGGGGCCAGGAAGTAAATGGCACACTACTTCTCAGATGTTGGGAGGAAAGTAGTTTCCTAGGCACTGAGCGGTGCCCAGTGGAATGCCACTCAGGAACCAGGAGGGAAACACTCAGATGAAGATCACATAGAATCTGCCAACCAAAGTCCCACCCTAAAGAATGCCTGAAAGAAGCCTCCAAATGGAAAAGGAGTAATCAAAAGAAAGGGGGAAGAAAAAAGAAAAACAGCAAGCAAAATCGTGATTAAGAAGCAATAAGCTTTCCAGTTTTGTACTTAATGGTGGAAGGAAAAATAATAACTGTATAATATGGTTCTACTTGTATCGAAGGAAATACTTAAGATGAGTATATTGTAAACTGGAAGAGACAAATCAAAATTTAAAATGATAAATTGTGTGTATAATATATGAGTATGTATATATACAAAGCAACTAAGAAAAAAACTAAGCCAAAAATATTGCAAATAGCCTATCAAGTAGAATTTAAATGCTTACAGAAAAAGAAAAGAGAAATTGACCCAAAGGGGGAAAACAAAATGGCATGTGTGATAGTTAATGGTAGGTCTACCATGGAGTCGTTGGGCACCTGAAAGCGCTCAGTATTCTGCAAGGTCAGTGCCCACCACTCTCTTTACTCCTTTAATTCTTTCTACTCTTGTGAGGGATCTGTTTGCCTGGATTATTATTTGGAGTGGGAATACGCACTCTAAATATGGTCAACACCTTTTAATGATGTTGAGAGATATACCGCTACTTTTGTGTCTCAGTGGCAAGTTCATCTACCCTGCTGGCAAGTGCATCTGCTCTGTTGCTGCAGCTGCAGCTACCACCACCTGCTAGGGCTGCCTTCCTCTGCTGATACCAGAAATAAGAATCCAGCTTCTTCTGGTTGGCAGGGTTCTTGGGAGTCCTCAGGCTTTCACTGCCTCGAGGACTGAACAGCCTTCCCAGTGTGAAGCAACTACTGCTAGACCCTTGGATGATGGTGTGTGAGCCAGTGTAAGATACACCCTTTTCCTCTATACTTACTCTATCTGTTCTGTTCTCTCCAGAACCCTGACTAATACAATACATTCAGCTCTAGCATCCCAATAAATATATTGACTTAAATGGCCTAAAAAACACCAATAAGAAGGCAGAGACTGACAATAAAATATGGCCCAACCATATGATATACTAATTTTGATCTAGAAAGTTCCCCAAATACTTGCTTCATCAACAAAGAAGTTATAAGCATATTTGTGCTAATTAAGCAGTCCACAAAGATATAAGCAACAAATCTGATAAAAAGACAAGGAAAACAGGCATGGCCACACTCATACTTAGGAAATTTATCTTTCTCTGCTAAACAAATGTAAAACCAGCTAGGATATGGACTAATTCAACTGCACCATAAAAACAACAAGATCTAGTCATTAGTATGTATAGACCCACCCACCCACCAACACAAAAAAAAAACGCATCCTCTTCCACAGCCATGAAACATGTACCAAAATAGACAATCACAAAATTTTAAGAACTAAAATTATTTTTTTAAAAATGTGTTTTTTCTCTGTAGTAGATTCAAGCTGGAAATCAACCACAGAGAAATAATGGGGAAATCTCCAAAAGCTCCAATAGTCTGTGCATGAAAAATTAAGACCTAAAGAAAATAGATAGAAATAGAACATTTGACTGAATATGAATGAAAATACAAGAGATGAAAATTCATGAAATGCAGCTAAAACAGCATAAAGAGAAAAAGTCTAAATGCCAAATGCATACATCAGAAGAAGGAAACATGCAAATCAATTGCAGGTCCATCTGAAAACCCTAGAAAACAAGACAAAATAAACACAAAGCAAGCAAAACAAAGAAAATAATAAAGATAAGATGAAAAATCAATGAAATTGAAAACAGAAGCTAGGAAATCAATGCAACCAAGAACTGGCCTTTGAACAGACCAATAAAGCTTAAATCACTTCATCTGGTAGGTTGTCAAATGACTCTGCCACCTGAGCTGAATTCTGGCCAGTGCCCTCATTAAATCTGTAGAGGAGAAGGAATTGGCAGTGCAGATGGGTCAGCCCTGTGTGAAGCTTCTGCTCACCCAGACTCTTGTTTCTTTAAAGTACATTGTAAATCTCTACTTGTTCAATGTACTTGACTTAGTTCTAAGAAACTACAATGCTCTGGAAATGGCTAATGTCTGTCAAGCAACAAAAATTCTTCCATGATCAAAACAATAAAAGAAAGAGAGAAGAATGATGTGTCAGCAACCAATGGGTTAAGCAATTTAAAACCAATTCTCCCTTTTAAAGAACACATAGTGAAAGATTGTTGATAATGTAGGACAAGAGAAACAAATCCTGAGCCTATAGCACAAATTCTATTTAGTATTATAATAAATACCCAGAGTCAAATATTAGAGAAAAGCTGGAATGTCAGAGAGATAGAGAAACAAACCACAGCCAACTTCTCAGGCTGAACAGGGTAAGTGCTGTCTCCACGGGTCCTCAGCCTGACTGGTCACTCAGACAGAATGGCTGAATTTCTACCTTCTCCTGCCTTATATTTCTTTCCCCTCTCAGCCATTTTATCTCCTGGTTCAATTCTTCTAGAGCTAGGATTAAAAGTGTGAGCTACCTACCTGGCTGTTAGGCTTTAAACTTATAGAGCTCCAGAAAGGTATCTGTCTCCCTAGAGATGGGATTAAAGGCGTGGGTCACCACACCCTGACCTTCATGGCTTTGCTGTGGGTGATTCTATCCTCTGATATTCCAGACGAATTTTATTAAACATACACTATATTACCACATATTCCCTTTTGTGTCAAAAATAAAGATGTTATAACTAATATAAGAAAAACTACATATAATAGATACAACTATATATAATACATATAGGCAAGAATTGCATTAGTTATATCCAGCCATTTAAAAATTGACAAATTCAAAGAAAATATTGCATTATTTATCCTATTTTGGTAAGGTCAAGGAATTGTACCTAATTCATTTTCTATCTAACTTGTATTACCAGCTGAAAACTACCTTCTGATGTCTCTCAAACTTACACACTTTACACCTCTTAGGAAATTTCTTTTCTGAAACTTTAACCAGAAAAACTATAAATATAACTATCTGATCTTCAATTCCCTCTGAGACTTGAGAAGGAAATGACATTAACTAAGTAAACAGGAAATGCAAGAAAATAACTTCCAAAAAATGTGGAAAATGATAGGAACAGTTGGCTGCCTGGATAGTAACCCAAGGTGCCCCTGCTGTGCTGAAGCATTCATCTTCAAACTACAAGCCTAGCATAGCTGACAGACTTCTCTGTGAAGCAGGATATCCTCTTTTTTTCTTTTTTTATTATGAATAAAGTCTCATTTTTTTCTCCATGTATCCGTTATTCAAACTCCCTTCTCCCTCTCGCACCTCCCACTCACTCTCTCTTCTCCCCATCAATTTATCTCCTCCCCAGCAAAGGCAGGAGGTCCCAAGGTGGCTTAGTTTATCATTCACTCCAGGCAGATTCGCTTTCCTCACCCCAACATCAAGACTGGGTCAGGTGGTCCTCTGGAGGGAATGTGTTTTAAGGTGCCGGTCCAAGGTATTTCAGATCCCAAGATGTTCAGTGGTTGTGGTTTGCAGCTTGGACATGCTTTACTTTTTGTTTAAAGTCCACTAATGAGTGAGTACATCCCCTGCTTATCTTTCTGGGTTTATGAGACCTCGATCAGGAGGATATTCTCCAAATCCATCCATTTGCCTGCAAATTTTAGGATATCATTTTTTCTTACTGCTGAGTAGTACTCCATTGTGTAGATGTACCACAGTTTGTTAATTCATTCTTCATATGAGGGCATCTAGGTTGTTTCCAGGTTCTTGCTATTATGAATAATGCTGCTATGAACATAGCTGAGCTAATGCCTTTGGAGTGCAACTGTGCATCTTTAGGGTATACATCCAGAAGTGGTATTGCTAGGTCCTTGGGGAGATTGATTCCCAGTTTTCTGAGAAATCGCCATACTGCATTCCAGAGTGGCTGAAGCTTACACTCCCACCAACAATGGAGGAGTGTTCCCCTTGCTCTGCAACCTCTCCAGCATAGGCTGTCATCTGTGTCTTTTATCTTAGCCAATCTGACAGGTGTCAGGTGGTATCTCAAAGTTGTTTTGATTTGCATTTCTCTGATGGCTAAAGATGTTGAGCACTTTTTCAAGTGCCTTTCAGCAATTTGTAATTCTTCTGCTGATAATTTCATTTTTAGTTCTGAACCCCATTAATTCCAAACAGAAAACCTAGCCAGACAGGCAGTGACCCCACCCACATGTAACTCCAGACAAGTAGTTTTTGGTTTTTTTTCCACAAATTCATGCCCCAAAAGTTGAGCACCAGATATAGCACAAATTCCATTTAGTATTATAATAAATACCAAGAGCCAGATATTAGAGACAAGCTGGAATGTCAGAGAGATAGAGAAACAAACCACAGCCAACTTCTCAGGCTGAACAGGGTAAGTGCTGTCTCCACGGGTCCTCAGCCTGACTGGTCACTCAGACAGAATGGCTGAATTTCTATCTTCTTCTGCCTTATATTTCTTTCCCCATCTAGCCATTTTATCTCCTGGTTCAATTCTTCTAGAGCTAGGTTTAAAAAAGTGTGAGCTACCACTGCCTGGTTACTAGGCCTAGAACTTACAGAGATCCACACAGATCTCTTGTTTCCCTAGTGATGGGATTAAAGGCGTGGGTCACCACACCCTGACCTTCATGGTTTTGCTGTCTGGTGATTCTATCCTCTGATATTCCAGACAAATTTTATTAAATTTACAATAAATCACCACATAAGCCTAAATCCTTTCTGTCTGGACTCTAATTGTATAACCTTGGACATGACCTTCCAACATTATCTCCAGTGAGTAGAGACTGCATGGACACAGCATTTGCACCCAATAAATTCACATTTTGTTAATAAAAGATTTTCATCATTTTGAAAAACTATCAAAGAAAAATAAGACAGAAGTCACCAACATAAATAAAATATCACTATAAATGCAGCAAACATTAGAAGAATAATAAGGAACTACTCCCGTAAATATATATGCAGATAAAATGTACCAATTCTAAAAAACCTGTAACCTACCATACCTTGCCCAAAATAGTTCAAATGACCTTCTAATGACAAACTTTCTAAAACAACCATTAGGCCTATCTGGTTTCAGTGAACACCTATAATAGCTATATTTAAAAGAATTAACACCAATTCTATGATTTTTTTTCTTCATAAATAAGAGAAGAAACCATTTGTCATTTTTTGTTATAAGTCTGGCCTTATTCTAACACCAAACCAGGCACTGTTCAGGTATTTTTGAACCTGAAAACTAATATCCATTATGAATCTAGATAAAAAAAAAAAAAAACCTTAAACTATTGGCAAATAAAATTTGGCAAAATAAAAAATACTATATTAACTAAATGGTATTTTACTTCACAGATGCAAAGATAATTGAATATTCTAAAAATCATTCTGTATATCTATCATATACAAAAAGACAATCACATTTTTATGGGGGAGATAGCTTATTGGTTACCCATGAGTCTCCCAAGCCTGAGAACTGGACTTTGTATCCCCAGAACCTATGAAAATTCTGGTTAAGCATAGCAGTTTGCCTGTAATCTAGCTAGCTTGGGAAGGAGCTCTGTGTTTCAATAAGGTGGAAGGTCAACTGAAGAATATTCCATACAAAAACCTTGAGCTTCCACATACATATGTACACATATGCTTGCACATTACACACACGTATGCCACACAAAACATATAAAAGAAAAAAAGGAAATCATATGATCATATCAACTGATACAAAAAGGTGAAATTAGATGCCATCCATAAAATAATATTCACAAAATTAGAAATAGAAGTTATTTCATTTAGTTGTTAAAGAACATATGCAAAATATTGCAGCTCACAGTACACTTCAAAGTCAAAAAAAATAATGCATTCCTCTTAAATCAGAAGGAAGGCAAAGATATCAATAATTACCACCATTCCCCAACACAGAGCTGGAAATGCCAGCCACTGCAGTAAGATGGGAAAGAAAGAATATGCAGGCAAAAGGAAGAAAGCAAGCTGTCTCTATTTATAAATGACAAAATTACTGGCATAGAAAATCCATAGCATGTCACACAGGTACAGTTTTGAAAATAATGTAAGTCCAGCAATGTTGTAAGAAAAGATCCACAAACCAAGTTCATTTACATTTATACCAGAGTAATCAGGTAGAGCTGGACAATTCACAATTGTTCAAAGCAGATGTTTTTGGTGAATCTAACAAAACGTGTACAGGACTTGGTCACCAAAATCTTCAGAACCATATGAAAATTTCTTAATGAAATCCATCATTTTATAGAGTTAGTATGTTACTTTAAAATCTACAAAATAATAATGAAAGGAACCAAAGATCTAAATGAGTGGAGATAGATGCTGCTCCGCTGAATGGAAGAAGGAGACATCAGCCTCTGGACACCGATACAGGGATGAATATAATTTCTATTAAAATTTCAGCAAAAAGTTTAATTGATACATATAAGAATTTTCTAGACAAAGATAACAGACAAAACTTTTGCTAAGACAATAAAAAAAGAGAAGTTGGAAAAATAGTTCCACAGATTAGAGTACTGGCTACTTACTATTTATGGTTGTTTTTGCTCTTTGGGGGGGGCCACCACCCAGTTCCCAAATAAATCACATAAGGAAGCTTATTCTTAACTATAAATGCCCAGACTTAGCTTGGCTTATTTCTAGCCAACTTTTCTTAGCTTTAAACTATCCTGTCTATCTTTTGCCTCTGGGCTTTTTTTTTCTTTTCTATTCCTGTATACCATTCTTTGTGTCTTACTCTGTGGTTTGCTGTGTAACCAAGTGGCTGGCTCCTGGAGTCCTCCTCCTTCTCTGGCTATTTCTCTTTCCTCTAAGATTTCTCCTTCTATATATTCCTGCCATCCCTACCTGTCCTTTCTCCTGCCTTGCTATTGTCCATTCTTTATTAGACCATCAGGTGTTTTAGACAGGCACAGTAACACAGTTTCACAGAGTTAAACAAATGCAACATAAAAATGCAATACATCTTTGCATCATTAAAACAAACGTTCAACAGCATAAGCAAAAAAGTAACACACCTTAAAATAATATTCTACTACAGGCTACTTTTAAAGAGTATCTGATTAAGTCTTGTTCCTTGCACACCACATCAGGTGGCTCAAAACTATCTGTATCTTAGTTAGGATTTTTATTGCTGTAAAGAAACACCATGACCATGGCAACTCCTATTCAAAAAAAAAAAAAAAACAAACCATTTAATTGGAGGGTGCTCACTTACAGTTTCAGAGGTTCAGTCCATCATCATCATGACAGAAGCATGGCAGCATGCAGGCAGACATGGTGCTGCAGCTAAAAGTACTCCATCTTGCAGGCAACAGGAAGTCAACTGACTCATTGTACAGCATCCTCAGCAAAAGAGACCTCAAAGCCCACCCCCACAGTGACACGATTTCTCCAACAAGGTCACACCTCCTAATAGTGCCATTCCCTTTGAGGGCCATTTTCTTTCAAATCTCCACAAACTGTTACTCCCGTTCTAGGGGATCTGATACCCGCTGGCCTCCAAGGCCACCTGCACACAAGTGCACATACACTCACACAGCACATGCATATGAAGTCATAAATAGCAATGCAATCTTTTTTAAAAAGAATAAAGAGAAATAATTCTTTGCAATTTAAAAATATTTCATCTTCCTTTATAGAAGTGCAAAGTGAATTTAATAAAGTATACTATTTTCAGCAAATGTAGTGGGAGCAGGTGAACACCCATGGGGGAAGAGAGAAGCATTAACCTAAAATGGGCCTTATTCTTCAATGTAAATGTAAAGCTATACAATTCTTAGGGAAAACAAATAGTGAAAATCTGCAAATCTTGATTTCTGCAAAAAATCTCCTTAACTTGATACCAAGCTATGGTCACAATCTACTCAAAAAATTAGACTTAATCAAAATTAAAAATAGTTTTATTTTCCCTATAAAAGGTTTCTTAAATAAATGAAAAGACAAGTTCGAAATGAGAAAAATATTTTTAAAAACCATATATCTAAATACATCGTCAGAAGGCTAAGGCCAGAGGATTGTGAGTCCAAGGCCAGCTTAGGCTATAGGGAGAAACTGACTCAAATATAAATTAACTAAGTATTTAAAAGCTTTCAAAATTCACCTACAAAGCAAATAGAGGCCAATAGCATGTAACAACCTAAAAAGCAAAACTGCAAGATGTCACTGCATACTTGTTAAAATGACTAAAATTAAAATATTGGCAATATTTACTCCTGGTGAGGATGTGAGGGGTTGGATCGTATGAGCCTCGTTAATGGGAAAGGGAAATGGTGCAGCAAGCTTGAGTAGAATATGACCATGCTACAAAAAAAAAAAAAAAAAAAAAAAAAAAAAAAAAAAAAAAAAAAAAAAAAAAAAAAAAAAAAAAAAAAAAAAAAAAAAAAAAAAAAAAAAAAAAAAAAAAAAAAAAAAACATGCACTTAGTGGAGAAGGGATGAAGGGGAAGAATGGGGGGTAAATATGATCAAAGTACATTTTATGCATGCAAAAATGCAGTGATAAATCCACTATTTTGTATAATTAATATGCTCTAGTATGATAAAAATAAATATTTAGCTACCACATGACCTGATAATTATTCTCCTGGGCATTTATCCCAGAGAAATGAGACTTATAGTTACATAAAAACAGGTGCAAAATGTTCATGCCAACTTAATTTAAGTAGCCCCAACATTTAAATGATTTAGCCATCACTCATAGGGTAAATGACTCACCCAACTGTTTATCTAGACCATTTGATTATGCTCATCAGTAAGAAAAAACAAACAAATATGTCCATCAGAATAAATCTCCAAAAGAGAATAGAATTAGATAATTGTTCTGTTTAGATAATCGTCTTTCTTTTTTTTTTTTTTTTTTTTTTTTTTTTAATAAATAAACAAAATGTTTTTTTTTTTTAAAAAAACGTTATTTATTTATTTGCATTGGTGTTTGCCTGGAACTGAAACTACAACTACAGACAGTTGTTAGCTGCCATGTGGGTGCTGAGAGTCGAACCCGGGTCCTCTGGAAGAACAGCCCGTGCTCCTAACCGCTGAGCCATCTCTCCAGCCCCCGATAATCGTCTTTCAATGACAGAACTGATTAGTAGCTGACAGGTTAAAGAAAGAAACAGAGAGAGAAATATGAGGTGGCTATTCAAGAACATATAAAATCTGTGTCTGGCTTGTGTGTATCAATGTCAATATACTTACTATTGTGTTCAAGATATTAATTACCCTTGTGAGACCTGGGAACAAAAGAACACAGCTTCTTCCTGTGATACTTCTTACTGTGAATGCAAATCTACAGTTACCTGAAAATAAAAAGTTTAATAGCATATGTTCAACTTTTTGGTACATGCCTGTAATCCCAGCACTCAGAAGGCAGAGACAGAAAGATGCTGCAAGTTCAAGACTGACCCAGTCTACCTCGCCAGCCTGAAGTCAGCCCAGGCTACATAGTAAGACTATGTTCAAAAATAATAATAGTAATGATAAAATACAGCCAGTCTTCAAATAAATTTTGCACTTAAACTTTAAAAGATGCATTACTAAAAAAGATCATGACAGACTTTTAGTTTCACTAGTCATTACAAGAAAATGTCGTTTTAGTGGAATTGCTTTGAGTATTTCTTCATTTAGTTTGATGTTGGCTGTCAGCTTCTTGTAAATCACCTTTATTATATTTAGTTATTTTCCCTGTATTCTTGATTTCTCTAGGACTTTTATCATAAAGGAATGTTGGATTATGCCAAAGGCTTTTTCAGCATCTAAGGATATGACCATGTGGGGTTTTTCCTTCAGTTTGTTTATATGATGGATGACATTCACGATTTTTCGTGTGTTGAACCATCTCTGCATTTCTGGGATGAAGCCTACTTGATTGTGGTGGATGATATTTTTTATATGTTGTTGTTGTATACGGTTTGCCAGAATTTTGTTGAGAATTTTAGCATCAATATTCATGAGGGAAATTGGTCTGTAATTCTCTTTCTTTGTTGCATCCTTGAGTGGCTTGGGTATTAGGGTAATTGTGGCCTCATAAAAAGAGTTTGGCAATATTCCTTCAGTTTCCACTGTATGAAACAGTTTGAGGAGTATTGGTATTAGTTCTTCATCGAATGTCTGGTAGAATTCTGCACTAAAACCATCTGAACCTGGGCTTTTTCTACTTAGGAGGCTTTTAATGACAGCTTCAATTTCCTTTGGGGTCTGTTTAGGTATTTAATCTGATCTTGATTTAATTTTGGTAAATGATACCTGTCCAAACCTTACACCTGTCAGATTGGCCAAGATAAAAGACACAGATGACAGCCTATGCTGGAGAGGTTGTGGAGCAAGGTGAACACTCCTCCATTGTTGGTGGGAGTGTAAGCTTGTTCAACCACTCTGGAATGTAGTATGGCAATTTCTCAGAAAATTGAGAATCAATCTCCCCAAGGATCCAGCAATACCACTTCTGGGTGTATACCCTAAAGATGCACATTCTCACTTCAAAGGCATTAGCTTAACTATGTTCATGGCAGCATTATTCATAATAGCAAGAACCTGGAAACAACCTAGATGTCCATCAGCTGAAGAATGGATTAACAACCTGGGGTACATCTACACAATGGAGTACTACTCAGCAGTAAGAAAAAAATGATATCCTAAAATTTGCAGGCAAATGGATGGATTTGGAGAATATTCTCCTGATCAAGGTCTCATAAACCCAGAAAGATAAGCAGGGGATGTACTCACTCATTAGTGGACTTTAAACAAAAAGTAAAGCATGTCCAAGCTGCAAACCACAACCACTGAACAGCTTGGGATCTGAAGCACCTTGGACTGGCACCCTGGAGCCCATTCCCTCCAAAGGAACACCTGACCCAGTCTTGATGTTGGGATGAGGAGAGCGGATCTGCCTGGAGTGGAATCTGAACTAAGCCACCTTGGGACCTTGGAACCTCCTGCCCTTGCTGGGGAGGAGATAAGGAGACAGGGAGAAGAGAGAGTGACTGGGAGGGACGGGAGTGGGAAGGGAGTTTGAACAAGGGGATGCATGGATTAAAAAAATGAGACTTTATGTATAATAAAAAATTAAAAAATACAAATAAATAAATAGAAAGAAAGAAAGAAAACATCATAGTCTGAATGGCATACAACAAAAACCTATTTGTTACATTCCTTAGGGATGAAATGCATAAGATCAAAATAATAACAGACTTTGTGTTATACCAAAGGTCATGTATCTCTTCTTTAAATTGAGCCATGTGTCTATGTGTCTGTCTGTATCTGTGCATGTGACTGTGTGTCTGTCTGTATATGTGTGTGTCTGTGTATGTGTGACTGTGTGTGTGCCTATGTATGTCTCTTTCTGTATGTCTGTGTGTGTGTGATTTATGTGTCTGTGTGTTGTGACTCTGTGTGTGTGTGTGTGTGTGTGTGTGTGTGTGTGTGTTCATGTGAAAGGAAGAAGCGACAGCAGTGATTCATGAGTGCCCTGCTTCTATGACTCAATCGTTTTCCCCAAAGCCCCAGAGAGTGTGCTGGATCCTTTGGAGTTGGACTCACAAGAGGTTATGAGGTTTGCTAGGACCCACACTGGTCTTCCACAAGAGCGGTAAATGCTGTTAGCCAGCAAACCATCTCTCCAGCCTGTGGCCACTGCCACAACTTTCTTTATCATGACCTCAAGGTTTTCGGTGAAGAATGTTCAAGGGATGCCCATGTTCAACACAGCATATGTGCCCCTGACAAAGTGATAGTAACATTTAATAATAGAATTTTAGCTCCATACTAGATTTTTAAAAGTATAGTCACAGCGGGCATTTTAAATCAATGATTGATATGTATTTTGGCATGGAGTTTTTATGTTTGCTAACATTTCTGGACTAGGTACTTGGGATTCACATGTTGAATAATACAACAAATCTACTAAGAAACACAAGGGCCTGACTGAATACCGGGCAAAAAGTAAAGCAACTGTGGAAACAATGCTGTTTCAGAAACTGGACTTATTTTAGAAATTAATTTCAAGCATGTTTGAAAATAATTGTAATTCTAATAAGAATTAAAATTCAAACCATTAAGGGTGATAAATATTTAAAAGCATTTGGTCTGGAAATTAAGCTGGAACAGAGCAAAGAAGCTCATGTAATCAAATCCACTGTGGTGGAGTGAAATATCTGTTTTGCTGAGAGGATTTTTGGCCCAAACTGCTAATCACTGAGAACACATTCGCATTCTAAAACCAATGCTACAGTCACATGCGCCTGATATTTATTCCTAGAGAGTTTGCTCTGGTTGCTTATTCTCTTTCTCTTTCAGGGAAAATCTTTTATACTCCTTTTTTCTTTTCCGCCTTCCTTTTCTTTTCTTTTTTTTTTTCTTCTATTTATTTAAAAGATTTTTTTTAAATTTTACATACCAACCAGTTCCCCTTCCCTCCCCTCCTCCTACTAGCCCCCAGTTTCTCCCCACCCTACCCCTCATCCACTTCTCAGAGAGGATAAGGACTCCCACAGGGAGTCAATACAGTCTGCATACCAAGTTGAGGCTGGACTAACCCCATCCACCATATAAAGGCTGAACAACGTACCCTCTATATGGAATGGGCTCCAAAAAGCCTGTTCATGCATTTGAGATAAATCCTGGTCCCACAGCCAGAGGCCCCACAATCTGCTCAAGCCACACACTGTCTTCCACATTCAGAGTACCTAGTTCAGTCCCATGCAGGTTTCCAACTGTCAGCCCAAAGCCAATGAGCTCCCAGTAGCTCAACTGTCTCTGTGGGTTTCCCCATCATGATCTTGACCCCTATGCTTATATAATCCCTCCACACTCTCTTTAACTGGAATGGACTGTTTTGTTTTTTCATTTTATTTTATTTTATTTTATTTTATTTTATTTTGTTTTGTTTTGTTTTGTTTTGTTTTGACTCCTTTCAATCTCCAGTTCCTGAGTCATAACCATCTACAAGCAAACCCATTTAGACATACTTATTCCTTTGACCTAGTCAACCTGAAACCTAACAGAAAGCCCAAAATTAAGCATCCTCTTTACCTGGATAATTTAATCACTTATTTGTGTTTGAGATAGACTTTTTTTTCCAAAAAGATCTATTTTATTTTGTGTATGTCTCTGTATGTATGGCTATGTGCATGTGAGTGGAAGGTGCTAAGAGAGACCACAGAAGGGTATCAGATCCAATGGAGCTAGAGGTAGAGACCCTTGTGAGGTTCCTGACCTGGTACTGCCGAATGGCCTCCAGTCTTGTGGGAAAACACACCGAGCACCCTTTGCTGAGCCATCTCTCTAGCCCCTGAGGTGGAATTCACACTTCAACTATTGGCAGACCCTCTGGTTCCCAAGCTGTTGACGTAGCAGGGGGACCCAACTAAGTGAGGACTCTTTAAAACTAGGAAAAACGGTCACACTGAAAGAAACAAAATAAACTAAGGAAAGAAAGTTGGGAAGACCTGGGCTACCATCCAGTCAAGCCCACGCTAAAAACACATAAATATGAGCAAGAGACGGTTGATGGGGTCAAGGAAAGAGAACAGAATTTTTCAAGGCTTAGTTGAACTTACTTTAAAAGAAATTAGGGTAGTAAAAATCAAATATGAGTGTGTTTAATATATATTTTTGTGAATTACCATTATGACTAGCCTAATGATCCCTTCTCTTAATATTTAATAATATGTGAAATTCATAGAAAGTTGATGTTTCAGGCTCTAAATCCATGAGTATGTGTAAAACAACTCTCTGAAGTCTTAGCACTTTTTTGTTCCCTACCTGACTTAATTGCCTTTTTCTTAGGGAGAGGAAAGTTATGTCTGATTTGATAAATGAACAAAATTAACCATAGGAGAAATCTAGAATGCACCTAGTATCAAATCACATCTCTGGGCACGAGCATGAACATATTCACGTAGAGTTGACATACTTGACATTACAATGGACAGTGCCGGACACCTTTGGAGTCAAACAATGTAGGTTCCAATTCAGCCTCTACTCATAGTTATAAGATCTGGCCAAGTTACAAGGTGCTTTTTTGAGTCTCAGTTTTTCCATCTATTAAGTGAGGGTTAGTGATAATAGTATTTACCATACAAAAGTATCTAATTTTTAATCTATAAGTACATGTAAAGCTTATAGTAGAATGTCTGGTGCTCAATGCTGGGTACATTCCAGTTATTATTATGATTACATTTCCTGTCATCTTCTTTTGCTATAAATTTATGATAAATGGAGTTAGGTGAGGTGAGGGCAGAAGATTTTATTGTTAATCAGTTTGGCGAGCATTAAATGTTGAGTTTTCTCTTAAAAAAAAAAAACTAACTATGGAAAGTGAACTAACGGTATCAAAGTCACACTTGAGGTGACAGCTGTAACCAATCTGAGCTCTCTCTCTCTTTGTAGGTTAGTTAATTGACTAAACTTACTTTCTAGGTCTGCTGTCATCAAATGTCACAACTGAGTGGCTTAAATGAAAAGAATTTCTGGAGTCTAAGAGTTGGAAATGAAAGCACACTTGTTCTTTTGAGTGTCGTGAAGAGTGTCTCCTTGTGCTGAATTCGTCTCCCAGTTTCTAGGTTTTCTGGTTGTCCTTATGGGGTCTTGGCTTGCAGGGACAACACACCAACCTATAGTCTTGTTGTCACATGACTTCCTCCCCGAGTCATTTTGGATTAGGATGGGCTCTAGTCTGATTTGGTTGATCACTAGTGTAAGATTATCTCTGATTTAAAAAAGAAAAATGTCATTGAGTGCTTAGTGTTCCACAAATGGAACAGAGCTGCATCAACTATCACGTGTTTCTGGAAGCTTCACAGAAGAAGGGTCAGAAAGAATGGAAGAGTAGGAGTGTGGTGATAAATTGTTTGTTTAATAAAATCAGTGTGGAGTATCAGAGGGCAGAATCACCCACAGCCGAGTCATGAAGGGCAGGGAGTGGTGACCCACACCTTTAATCCAATCATTTGGGAGACAGAGATTCTTCTGGATCTCTGTGAGTTCAAGACCTAACAGCCAGGCAGTGATGATGTATGCCATTAGTTCAAGCACTTAGGAGGCAGAGGCAGACAGATCTCTGTGCATCTGAGGCCAGCCTGGTCTACAGAGTGAGTTTCAGGACAATATATCAGCACACAGGAGAATGGGAGAAGTACTGTAAATTCTGTCATCTGGACACAACATGACTACTGCACTCATAGTTACCTACAACTGCAGCGATAGTTACCTACAAAAGATCTGCAAGGGTCCAGGAGCAAGACTAGTCAATATTCCAGCAGACTGCACAAATTTGACTTGATAGATGTCTTATGGGTTTTATTGCTGTGAAGAGACACCATGACCAAAGCAACTCTTATAGTAGAAAGCACTTAATTGGGACTTGCTTGCAGTTTCAGAGGTTTAGTCCGTTATCATGGTTGGGGAGCATAGAAGACTTTGTGCTAGAAAAGTAGCTGAAATTTCTACATCTGGACCCACAGGCAACAGAAATAGAGTCAGTCTGGGCCCAGTATGGACTTTAAAAACTTCTAGGCTTATCCCCAGTGACTGACTTCCTCCAACAAGTTTATATCTACCCCAACAAGGCCACACCTCAAGCAGTGTCACTCACTGATGACTAAACATTTAGATATAGGACCTATGCAAGCTGTTCCTATTCAAATCTACTACATTCCACTCGTGACATGCATAGGCTTGTAAATATATTATAATGCATTTAGTCCAACTTCAAAAGTCTCCATAGTCTAAACCACAATCTCAACACTATTTAAAAATCCAAAGTTCAAAGGCTCCCTGAAAGTCAAAGCAATCTCTTAATTGTAATCCCTGTAAAATTAAAATCAAAAAGCAGATTGCATACTTTGAACATATAATGTCCCAGAATATATGTTACCATTCCAAAAGAGAGGAAAATGAGCATAATAAGAAAATATTGGACAAAGACAAGACCAAAAACTGAGTAGGGCAAACTCTAAAGCCTGAATCTCCATGTCTGCTGTCAAAGGACTCTTCAGAGGTCCAATTCTTTTCAGCTTTGTTGACTGCAATACATGCCCCTCTCTGTTTCCGTGCCCTGTCTGCAGCTTTTCTTTGCAGACAACCCCAACTCTGGCATCTCCAACATCTTGGAGTCTTCAATTAAATCCAGGCTCCACCTTCACAGCTTCATACAATGGCCTTTCTAGGCTTCCGTGCAGAGACACCTCTTATAAATACTTGCCTTCAGTGGCTTTCCTTAGCTACAGAGGGAGATTCTTTTTTAAATTTTTTCTTTTTATTTATAAAATAAAGTCTTTTTTCCCATGTATACCCTTGCTCCAACTCCCTTCCCCCTCCCAACCCCTCCTGGTCAGCCTTCAGCCTCCCACCTCCCCATCTCCCATCCCCTCTCCAGAAAGGGCAAGAGGTCCCAAGGTGGATCAGCTCAGCATCCACTCCAGGCAAGCCTGATTTCCTCATCCTAATGACAAGACTGTGTTAGGTGTTTCTCTGAGGGGAATAGGCTCCAAAGTGCCAGGCCATGCACAGAAACACAGTCTGATTCCTTCCCCCCGAGGCTCCACATACTGCCCATATCAGTGGACAGCTGCCTATCCTTGGAGGGCCTAGTTCCTTTTCCTGATGGTTCCCCAGTGGCTGTTCTTAATTCACTGAGCTCCCCAGAGCTCCAGCCAGCCATCATTGTGAGAATTTTCCTCATAGTCCCTATGCCCTTGCTCATATAGAGTGTCTTCCCCTGCTGTCAGTTGGACCAGAAACTCAGCCCAGTGTTCAGCCGTGTATCCCTGACTCTATCTCTATCCATTGTTGGATGTAAGTTCTGTGATGACACTTGGGGTGGCTCTTCCTTTGATTATAGGAAAAGTCCTGTCCAGGCAACACCTTCACTATTGGTTGGAGACCTAGCCACAGACATCCTGTGAGTTCTTGGAAGGTTCCCTAGCACCCGGTCTTTTTCCAACCCCACATTGGCTTCCTCTGTTAAGATCTCCATCTCTTTTTTCCCCTCCTTGTTCCAGAGGGAGATACAATAAGCCCCTTCTCCACATAGCTAAAGCTGCCAAGCTCTGGTGCTTGCTGTGGCTGGACCCTGCCCCCTCCTTCAAATACATATGCATTAGTGTTCTGGTTTTGATGGTTGTTTTCATTGCTTAAACTTTCTTTAATTCCTTTTCACAAGTTGAAGGCTTAGCTGTGGGATCTTGCTCTGAGCTCCCCACTCCCTTTACGCTCTTTAGTATCAGGCTTATCTTTAAATTTTTTATCTCCTTGAGCACTGAACTCGGCCACAACATTACATTTTCTGGTGTTCTTTTTCCCCTCCAACTGGACTCAGCTTGCTCTTGTCATCATAGATCTGCGCAGGCATGGGCACTAACAACCATGTGACACAGTCAATACTAGGCTGTCTTGAACTCTCCTCTGCCACTGCCATTTATACAAAAGTCTTTCATTTAGCTTTAGGCAGTTTTTAGGACAAGGGCAACAGGCAGCCACATTCTTTGCTAAAGTATCGCAAGAATGGTCCCTAGGCCACTCTAAAGTACTGTCTTCCATATTCCTGCAATGGTTCATTAATCCTCCACTTAAAGTACCCATGAGTTTTTCTATTTCAATTTCCCAAAATCCTCCAAAGACAGCATGGTCAGGCCTATCACAGCAAATCCCCAGTCTTTGGTACCAATTTTGTCTTAGTTATTGTTCTATTGCTGTGAAGAGACACCATGATTAAGGCAACTCTTTAATTGGGGCTTGCTTATAATTTCATTATAGCAGAGAGAGTAGCAGAATGCAGGCAGGCACTGGGCAGAGGCTGAGAGAGAGAGAAAGAGGGGGGCTGAGCCTATCTTGGGCTTTTGAAACCTCAAACCCCACCCCCAGTGGCACATTTCCTCCAACAAGGCCACACCTCCTAATCCTTCTCAAACAGTACCACTCTCTGATGACTAAGTGTTCAGATAGATCAGCCAATGGAATCCATGCTTATTCAAACTATTCAAAAAAACGAGATAGGGCATGAAGATGGTGAGGATATTCATCAGGGAGAGTGTTTGGAAAGGGAAAAGGAAAAAGTGTAGGTGCATAGGATCAAGATCCATTGTATATGTCTATTAAATTGTCAATGAGTAAAAAAAATTAAAGCTAAGTATTTGAAATGCTGGAATTTAATATTTTAATAACGTTCAAGACAGACACAATCTATATTAATTTATGTTGAAACTCATAACAATAGTATTTGGATATGAATTACAAGGTCCTAAGAGAGCAAGGGATGTAGATTGGCTGGTAGAGTGCTTGCTTAGTGTGCAGGAAGCCATAGGTTAGATCTCAGCACATTTAGACAAGGTGTCAGATGTGATGGCTACATGATAAGTTTGAGGCCTTCCTGGACCACAAGAAAACTTATCTCAAAAAAAAAAAAAAAAAAAAAAAAAAAACCCTACCTAATCAATTTATCAAGTCTTTGATATCAGTGATAACCAACACCTACAGAGTAGAATAGAGGCCCCCCTGCCCTCCTCCTGAGAACATCAGTTCCCTGCAGTCACCAGAAATCCAGGCTTCTCTGTGAGAACCATAAGTCCCTCACCCACACCACTGCAGTGCCACATCAGCACTGGCACTGGCATAAGGAAATGTTACCTCCCATTCTGCAAATGGAAAAATTGGACCCAGAGTGGCCAAGCAGCATGGCACTGCTAAGCAAATAGATGATGTACCAAAAAGAGAGACTAAAAAAAACCTATGCCCCAAACAAGCTCATTTTCTCTTTGTCACTTCCTTGTGTATCTCTTTGTGTTTCATTTCCCTAAGGGCTTTATAGAAATTTCTATCATTTGCAATCTGTTCTTAGTTTTGGGAATCTATTTTCCCTTCAGCCAGCATTTTTCTTTTTTTGATTTAAAAAAGGAAAATAAAAACCCAGCTTTGCTAAAGCACTCTACAGAGCTCCTGTCCTTCAGTAAATACAGAAGCACAAATGGACTTACTTTACTGGATTCTGTGTTGCTGGTGTAGGAGTGTGATCTAAGGGAATAGCCTCACCTCTGAAAATGTGTGTCTGCATCCTTAGAACCAGACTACCCAGATCTCATGCGAGTTCAAGCTGGGAAATATTATGACCGGATGTGGCTTTGGAATTATCTGGAATATCCTTCTTATAATACAACACATGAAGAGACACGAGATCTAGAAAGCACACAGAGCAAGAACCTTACAATTCTGCTGAGTCATCTTTGGGGCTGTCACAAACATGCCAAGTGCACTCACTGTGTGCTTACTGACTGGACACTAGACAAATAGAGTGATGGTCTTTGGACATGGCGTCTGTTTGTCCTACAAGGTAAAAGAAAGCTTCTGTCATGCTGAATACCTATATCAGTTAGAGTGTAGGGGAAAAAAACATCCACTGGTTTCTGAATCTTCTCGACTCCTTTACTAGAAAGTGAAGGATTACTTGGGGTCCATCATATTCTACATTTTGAAAATAAGGACAATATGGGATAGTTTCACAAAACATATTATATAAGTCATCATAAATTAGCAAATAAAAACTTGTAACATTGGGGCCATAGAGATGTTAAGAGCACTATCTACTCTTGCAGAGGACCAGGGTTTGAGTCCCATCACCCACACTGTGGCTCACAGCCATCTGTAATACCAACTCCAGGGGATCTGACAACACCTTCTAGCCTCTTAGAGCATCAGGGACACACATGGCACACATACATACATATATGCAGGCATAACATTTGTACTCACAAAATCAATCTAAAAACTTTTTAAAACAATGTGTAATATGCAGAGATGAATGAACAACTGCAGGAATACATTACTAAGGCCCAACCTGGGCTAGAAGATAGAAGATTCCATAGAGGCATTGACATGTACCCCAAAGGAAATGGGTCCACTGAAGGCATAGCCCCAGGAAGGTCAAGGGCACAGAGGTACCCTGGTATGCCAGGGTTACTGAGAAATGTGTCACATGGCTAAAGCAGATGCAGTGGTGTGAGATGGCTGTCAGGGCAATGGAGCAGGTCCACTGAGACTGGTGTGGGCCACATGGAATCCATTTAAAGTATTTTAACCAAGACAGATATGGCCACATGCGCCAGGCTGGGTGGGACGTAAACACAGTCAATTCAGAGCTCAAGCTAAACGACTGGACTCCCATCTCCTATTCTCTACAACGATGACTTGGCTTGCAATTTTCTTTTGTTCTTTTCTCCCTAAGACAGGATCTCCTTTGTAGACCAGGCTAGCTTTCAACTTAAAATGCTCCAGGCTCAGACTCCCAAGCACTGAGATTACTGGTTTGTACAACTACACTCAAATATTTTACTTTTTTTTTTAATAAAGAAAACCCATTTGGTCAACATTGCTCTTATTTAAAAAAAAAATATATCAAAAACAAAAATGAAAGCAGCATTTTGAATGATTTTTTTTCCTTGTTGAAGAAGCCTTGTTTTTGCTGAAGTATAATTGTCATTTCAAATTGTATCTGAGCCAGCTGGGAACACTGTGATTGCAGAGAAGTTGACAATGATACATCGTCAGTGCAGATGACAGAGAGAAATCACCAACTCATTACCAGAGAAATGGCCGTGTCAGGCACTGTGTTGGTTTTCATTGTGCTTAATGACTTTCCTGCTTTGCTTCTATCTGTCATTTTCGTTTTGATTTTACTTACTAGTAGCCTAAAAATTTGATAGTGTAAAATACATAAAATATATAAACAGTGACTTGGCTTCAGATATTTTGATGATTCATATAGGGACAAGACATCATAAATGACAATGTGCTTTTGGAGACATTTACCTGTTGCAACTTCAAAAAGGTTCTTGGAAAGAGTTGCTTTGCATAAGTAAGTTATCTGTTTTCCTGAGGAACCCAGTGGAAGTTTTATCACCTGGAGTGATGTGTCCTTTGCATAACATGCAGACAAGGACAGCCACTTATTACTCTCACTTTGACAATCCGAATTATCTTTTGGAGATAGCCCTGAATGATAAATCAGATGGTTTAAGAGCAGGACTCAAAATTGGAAAATTGAAGTTCTAAGTGCTTTTATCTTAAGTAGATGGTACCCTGAGTGTAAGTTCCCGGCTCTAGGCTAAATTCGTGACAATGGGCTCTGTGGTGAGGCATGTTAGACTAATACAATGTTCAGGTCCTGGGAAGCAAGGTGAATTGTATCGACTAACTTTTATGAGAGGCTAATTCAACATATACAAAAATTTTTATCAGACATATATTATAAAATATGTCTAGCCAGCTACACCACTGGATAATTGCAGATTTTCTTTGAAAAAATCTAATAGTTTTTCTTTTCTCAAGAATTAGTATTCTATGTGTCATTGTTTCACCTTATTCCTAGGGATGACTATTTTTTTAAAAAAAAAAACAAACACATTTTCAAATTTCTCCTCTGATTTCGAGGAGCAATGGCTCCTGGGAAGACATTGTGAAATATTCAGTTTTCTCCAGTGTTGACCAGTATCCTCTTATAGAAATGCTAGACTCACCAACTTTGAAGGAGCAGATTGACCTCTCTTGGTTTTTATAGGGCTTTAGAGAAAACTGCCATGGTTACATTTTCACCCTATATCTTTTGAAATCCCTTAATTCATTGGCTGCCAGAAACTACATGTAAGTGATATGTCTCTCCATCCCCACTGTATGGTTGAGTAGAAAAAGCCAGTCCCTACAAGCTTGCAGAGAGAAACAAGGGAACTGGAACTAGAAACCTGTGTCCCTATGTCTGCCAGTGCTGTCTCCACTCACTTTGCTTGAGCAGGGCCTGTGGTTGTGGCTGAATTTTAAATTCCTTATATCCATAGGTTTCTGCGGCTCTGTGTTGGATACTTTCACCATCATTGTAACCAAATACCTCAAAAGAAGTAGTTTAAGGGAAGAGAGTTGAAGTAAGAACTTAATTTCTGGCCTGGCCTAACCTAGGCCCAAGGTCCAGACCCACAGTCTCATAGTCCCAAAGAATCACATAGAACCTTATGTTCATTACAAGCTGCTTGAGCTATGGCTCATGCATGTTACTTGCTAATTCTTAAACTAACCCATGATTCTTATCTTGTTTCGCTGTGTGGCTTGGTATCTTTTCTCAGAGCAGCATTCTGGATCTCTTTTCTCTGTGTCTTCTGGTGTCTGTATCTGTTCTTCCTCTTTCCAGAGTTTTCTTAGTCTGTTAGGCTCACCCATACTTCCTGTCTGTCTTCTGGTCAATCAACCTTTTATTAAACAAATACGAGTGGCCAATATTTGCAATGTACAAGAGCGTAATTGTACAGCATTGTAATAGCACATGGTTTCAGTAGCTGTGGAGTCCACTATGATGGGGAAAGCACAGATGTGGGGGCTGCTGGGGCAGAAAGCATCTGATTACATTGAATCTACGTCAGGAAGCAGAGATCAGCCAAGCAGCCAAACCTCAAAGCTCACCCTAAGTGAC
Source organism: Sigmodon hispidus (assembly GCA_004025045.1). NCBI lineage: Eukaryota > Metazoa > Chordata > Mammalia > Rodentia > Cricetidae > Sigmodon > Sigmodon hispidus. The sequence goes on along the minus strand of PVIH01011133.1, from coordinate 22,418 downwards.
ACACTTCTTTCAGTGAGGCTCCACCTCTTAAATGTTCCACAGCCTTGCAAAATAGCACTGCTCATCAGGAAGGCAGTGTTCCAATACACAAGCATTTGGAAATGTTTCACATTCAAACTTGAATACCCAAGAAGCCCTCTTTCTGCTTATTTCTTCTAGGTTGGACGAATTGAAGACTTTCTGTACCAACTAGAAGACAACTTCTTAAAAACTAAGAAACTGAGAAATGCTCGGAGGCAGAAGACAAAAATGAAGAGGCTTCAAACTGTACAGCAAAACTAGAAACTGGGGAGCAGGCTGGCTACGGGGTCTAGAGAAGCTGAACAGCATCTGAATAACAAAGGCCAGCACCAAAGCATGCCCTTGCCAAAGAGAGTCTATATTTGATTAATTTCAACTGGTAGCAATAAAGGTTCTCAACATGTTTAATTTGACTCATGCTCTAATTCTTCTTGGTTGAAGAGTTCATGTAATAACTGCTGCTGCCTCTGTCCATGCCTTGTTCTTTCAGACTTGACTAAGGTTTGCTAGGGCTACCCAAGGATGCTCATATTCATGTGTGCTTCTTAGGAAATAGTCACATATCACATGCAGATAAATGTCCATTTAAATGACAAAGCTTATGGTATGCCTTCTCAGTCCTTAAAGACACAGACATGTGCCATTTGGCTTATACTATCAGTTCTCTCACTGAAATCTCCATTCCTTCCTCTAATCTTTTATATTGCACTTTAGCTGTTCTTTAGGCAAAACATAGCTTCACATATTTGACATGATGGTACATATGTAGCCATCACGGCTGACTCCAGCTAATGTCCATAAGATGATTTATAAATAGGGAAATAGGAGGAATATAGACAGAAAAAACATAAAGAGATAAGTATAAGCTATACATATGGAGAATAATAAACAGTGTCTTATAATGCCTCCATAGACAGAATATGAAATGAAAGAGTACTGAGGAATTCTTGATACAAGGAGATGGTGAAGGAACAAATTAAAAGCTTCCTCTTAACATATGGGAGGTTTATGCAGTCATAATAATTCAAGATATAAATACTGAAATGAAATAGTTGAGATGTCAGATTCTCTGGGAAAGATTTGCTCAACTTCTACCTATCAAATAGTATAGATTTGTCCTCTATCCCACAGGGAACCCACCTCCATTGCTGACCTCTCCTCACATTTGTTATTAATAGAATTATAATCAATTAAAAACCATGAACACTAATACGCTTCTTTTTGTTTGTAAGCTCATACCAGAACATTTTATTTCTCACAAGTACTGGGGAACTATTTCCTTTTATGAACATGAGTCTATCTGAATGAGAGAGGCCCTGGTTGGCTTAGCAGTCTGTATGACTGATGATAACACCTCTGACCACTGCCCAGATATTCCACATTGGGATGGGAAAACTGAGAGAATAACCCAGTGGGCATAAAGGGACCTGAATTTGGATCCACAAAATTTATGTAAAAGTCTGGGTGTGTGAGCAAAAGGAGGCAGAGACAGGATGGAAAACAGGAGAACACTATCAATCTCTGGCCTCCACATGAACACAGTACACACACACACACACACACACACACACACACAACACACACACATATACACTCATCAAAATTGAAAGACAAAGTTTAACTGTAAAAAGTATTATCTTCTCTGGCATTTCTTTGAAAGGGAAGATGGGAAATTTTATTCTGTAACATTTCCAAGACACTAAATGCAAACCTAGAAATGACTTCTTGGCCAAGCAGAAGATAAGTATACCATTTTCTCTTTTAAGACTTATTTTCAATAATGTTATCTATGTAGCTAGTCCATGATGCTCACCATGTCCATCTCTATCTTTTGCTAAAAGCAAAATTCTGCCAACCTATAAAGCCAGGAATAACTTCTCTTTCAAAATACCTGTGCTGGACAGTACTATGTCAAGCTGACACAAGGTGGAGCCATCTGAGAGGAGAGAACCACATTTGAGAAAACGCCTCCTTAAGATCCAGCTGTAGGCAGGCCTGTAAGGCATTTTCTTAATTAGTGATCGATAGAGGAGGGTCCAACCCAGTATGGGTGATGCCATCCCCAGAATGGTGGTCCTGTGTTCTATAAGAAGTCAGGTGGAGCAAGCAGCACCCTCCATGGCCTCTGCATCAAATTCCTTCTTTCAGGTTCTAGCCCTTCTTGAATTTCTGTCCTAACTTTCTTCCGTGATGAACTATGAGGTGGAAGTGTAAGCCAAATAAACCCTTTCGTCATTATCTTGCTTTGGCATTATAGCAATAGTAATCATAACTAAGATAACATCTAAACAAATAATTGCCAAATTAACTACACAAAGGTGAGCAAATCTGTCCATAAACTGTTGGAGAGACTGCCATTGGATCTCCCTCAAAAAAGGAATTCCAGGGAGGCCCTGTGTCCCCACAATACATATCCTCTAGTCCACGTCTACCTGACTTCAAGCACTTGATCACTTTTATCATAATTTCTTAATTATTCCTCAAGGAATGTTGGTGCTGTATTTCTTTCATTTTTTATGTGAATGCCTGAATGTATGTGTGTGGATTGTGCCTGTGGAGGCCACAAGAAGGTGTTGGATCTCCTGGAACTAGAGTTATAGATGGTTTTCTTTTACCATGTGTGTGCTAGGACTCAAACCCTGGTTTTCTGAAAGAGTAGCTAAGGCTCAAAACCCCTAAGCCATATCTCCATCTTCCTTGGCTTTTTATTTTCAATTTTTTAATCTGTGCAACAATGACAAGAGTAGACAATATGACCAATGGGATGTCTACACAGGTCTTCTGTAGCTATGAACATTTTGTCATGGTCCATCTTTCTTCTTTCAAATGTCCATTATGATACGTTCACAAGACACCAAGATCATTGCCCTTATTGCAATCTAACCTTTCTTTCTCTATCAGACAAGCCTAGAAGCCACAGTGACTTATTTAGGGACGGCTGGATGAGGGGGCTCTAGACAGTCCAGTCTACCTCAGCCATCTCTTTCTTGTCATTGCTGACCTTTCTTCAGCCTTGCTGATGGCAGCAGCACACAATGTGCTTGGGATCTTTGAAGAAGGAAATGCAGGGAGCAAAACTGTCTACTACTGTTTTGGTTTGGTTTGGTTTTTTTAAAAAAGCCTTCAATTTACAGACATAATAGAATCTTGAAACTATAGTTGACATTTTGGTACATCTTCAAGAGTGATATATATTTTTCCCTCTGAGAGCAGGCAATATATTTTTTAAAAAAGCAAAACTGTCTAATTTGCTTTCCTTTGCTGTGTCAAAACACTCTAACCAAAAGCAAGTGAGGAGGGAAGGGTTTATTTGACATGTACAGGGCACAACCCATCACCACGGGAAACCAAGGTCAGAGCATGCAGCTTTAACCTGAGTGGAGCACTATATACAAGCTTGCTTTCTCTGTCTTGATCAAATACCTTTGTTCTATCACCAGGCCCACCTGCCTCTGAACGGCACCACCCTCAACAGGCTGAGCCCTTCTACATCAATCAGGAGTTGAGAAAAGCTGATGGAGGCAATTCTTGAGTTGAGGTTCCCTCTTCCCAGATAGCTCCAGGTTGATGACAAAGAAAACTATGACAAAAAGGTTCCTCAGAACCTCAGATGATAGGACACATGTCAAGTGGGTGACATCACTGTGTTAGGATCATGCAATCTGCAGACACAAACACAGAGAAGGCTACCTGTACCATCATAGCTATGAGGTGTGTGTTTGTTTTAAACTCACTGTCTGGGCATGAATTCCCACTTGTTTCTATTGGAACCAAGTTCTAGGAGCATATTCTAAAGCAATTACCAAACACATGTTGAAAAATAAAGACTCAGAATCATTCACCACAGTTTTGGGGGGGTTATGAAAGATAATATAAATGCAGTCAAAATTTTCCATATAAGTAATAGATTAAATGATTTTTGGCAGTTTATTCATTGCTTAACCTAACAATGTATAAAAATTTTATAATACTGAAAAGTAGCACTGAAAACTATATATAACATAATTATAAGTAGACTATAAAATATTTATATAAAAGTTGAAGGGAAATACAATAAAATAGTTATGTTTAGTGGGGTAATTATGGCCAACTATATTTTCTTTTCTTTAATATCATACAGTCTGTTCATTGATAACAATCATCTTTTAAAGATATTTTTTAATATCATTCTGCAGAAAAACAACTAGTTTAGTTCAGCTTTTCTTTTTTCATGTGAGAGGAAAACTATATACTAATTCTTGCATCACAAAAAGATGGTTATCTCACAGCCATGCACCAAAGGAAGGCTTTCTTGTGATGTGTTAAGACACACTTTTATGAGTATCTTCACCAAGAATCTCAGGCATGGGCATCCAGAGTATCCCTGGAAGAAGCCTTAAACAGTGCAGCAGTTTCAGTGACATCAACACTTATAAATAAAGTTCAGTATTGGGGGCGTCCATGTCTCTCTTGCTTGTGTTCCATATATCTTTCTCATATGATGATTTCCCTTAGATCTTTTCCCCTGCTCACAGGATATCATCTCATGAAATATGAGATGATCACAAACAAGTACCCTTAAATCAAATGTATTGAAAGTTGAAAGACTTCTGGCAGAGCAAAGCCTTGATTTACTGTGGTTGATTCATGGAGATGGTACGACGCAGTATAAGTTCAATCGAATATTTCACTCATTGCCTGATCCACTCAGCAGTTCCTAGGGCTCATGGACATGGATACAAAGAACAATTTGCAATCTTGACAGGCAGCAGACTGTCAAAATGGAAGAAAGTGACACCTGGAGGTAAGCACATAATTTTGACAAGCCATAAAGGGAAGAAAAACCAGAAAATGGATCCAAAGTGCATCCTGAAAGTTATAAATATAAGCACATAATCAATGGAGAGAATCCAGAAATAGTAAGACTGCCTAATACAATCAGAGTACAGAACCATTCTTTCAGCACATTATATGATAAACCATAGGAGAACTTGAGGATTAATTATTGTATTGTACCTTTGTTGTGTTCTTACAATGATCCCAAGGCAATGTTCAGGCTTGATATGCATTAGTAAACAAGACTGTAACTTTCATTTTAAGTATATGTTTGGGGAAGTTGCAATGCATATATTTTTAAAGAACCAGAGATCTCCATTCTTGATGTTAATATATTGAGTCTTGGTTATGGTCTCTATTGCTGTAATGAGATACCATGACCAAAGCAACTTGGGCATGAAAGGGTTTATTCGGCTTACACTTACATATTGCTATTCACTAGCAAAGGAAGTCAGGACAGAAACTCTAATAGAGCAGGAACCTGGAGGCAGGAGCTGATTGATGCAGAGTCCATGGAGGAGTGCTGCTTACTGGCTTGTTCCTTATGGTTTGCTCAGTCTACTTTCTTATAGAACCCAGAACTACCAGCCTGGGATGGCACCTCCCACAACTGGCTGGACCGACACCCCCACCCCCCACCCCATCAATCACTAATTAAGACAGTACTCTACAGGCTTCCCCATAGCCTGATGCTATGGAGGCATTTTCTCAGCTAAGGTTTCCACTTCTCACATGACTATACTGACAAGTTGACATAAATCTAGCCAGCATATACTGCATATTTTTAATGAATTTATTTATTATATTATTTTTGTGCATAAGTGTTTTGCCTGTATGTATGTCTGTGCACATAGAGGTCCAAAGCGGATACTAGATCCTTTGAGACCAGAGTTACAGATGGCTGTGATAACCATGTGGGTACTAGAAATACAGTCCAGATCTTCTGCAAAAGCAACAATTGTTTTAAACTACTAAGCCATCTCTCCAGCCCTCTCTCCATCTTTTTCTCTAAGCCTTATCCATGGCTGTTTAGAAATGGATAGTCGTTCCCAATCCTGAACTCTTAAAGAAGGGGCAGGGGGTACACTGTAATTGAGTGTCCTAGCTAGTATAAAGGCCTAAAATTAAGACGGCTCACATCCCAGGGAAACCACTCTGTTCAAGTTAGCTGTGGTAATAAGAACATGGAAGCAAAACGGGCTTTAAAGAGAAGACATGGGCTCAGACCCTTAGATCTACCTGATTATTTTAATAAGGAACAAATGAAAAAATAAAATGTGATGTTGTGAACACTGAAGTAATTAAATTATACTTTATGCTTCCTGAACATAACATAAGCTTACCATGAAGCCATCCTGGGAGTACTACCTGCCCCTCCTCCTCTCCCTCCTCCCTTCCCTCCTCCTCTTTTCAGGTTTGTTACTTGAGGCCTGGAATGTGTAGTAATTTCCTCCTATCTGGGAAGTAATGTGTCTGCAATTTAAACCCAGGCATCTTTACTCCAGAGTTAGGGCTGGATATATTGTTTCTTTCTATTTGTTATTTATTATTTCTGTCTTGTGGTTCCCAAGTAACATTGGCAGTATACATTTCCTAGAATCACTGAGAAATGATTCTCTCTGTGTATAATATGTGACATGGTGCTCTAAGGTCCATGAGATGTAGCCTGTGTAAGCAAAGAACTAAATTTTTAATTTTAAGGATTAATTTTTCTTGGGGTATTTTTTTAGGTTGCTTCCTGTGATGTCTATTCTTGTTTGTCAACTTGACTATATCTAAAATTAACTAAAACCCCCAAAATGGCTTGGCACACATGTGAGGAATTTTTGTTTAATTTAATCATTTAAAGTGGGAAGAAGCACTTCACTTCTAATCCAGATCAGCTGAGTGATGTTTAATTTCTATGAATTGGTAGGCTTTCTTTGATTTTCGATGTTGTTGAACTCTAACTTTAGGCCCTGGTGGTCTGATATGTTACAAGGGATTATTTTCATTTTTTTTTGTATCTGTTGATATTTGCTTTATGACCAATTATGTGGTCAATTTTAGAGAAAGTTCCATGAGGAGCTAAGAAATATGCATATTCCTTTGCATTTGGGTGGAAGCTTCTGTAGATATCTATTAAATCCACTTGTATCATAACCTCTGTTAGGCTCCTTATTTCTCTGTTTAGTCTCTCTCTGGTTGACCTATCCAGGGTTGAAAGTGGGGTATTGAAGTCTCCCACTATTAGGGTATGAGAATTGATGTGGGATTTGAGCTTTAGCAGTGTTTATTTTACATAGGTAGGTACCCTTATATTAGGGACATAAATATTCAGGATTAAAATCTCTTCTTGACCAATTTTTCCTGTGATGAATGAGTAATAACCAAGTTGGTCCCTTTTAATTGCTTTTAGCTTAAAGTCTACTTTGTTAGATATTAGGATGGCAACCCCAGCTTGTTTATTAGGACCATGTGATTGGAAAATCTTTTCCCAACCCTTTACTCTGAGTGTCTGGGTCTGTCTTTCTGGTTGAGGTGTGTTTCTTGTATACAGAAGAAGGATGGCTTCTGTTTTTGTATCCATCTTGTTAGTGTGTGTCTTTTTATAGGTGAGTTGAGTCCATTGATAATAAGGGTTATCAGTGAGCACTGATTGATATTTCCTGTTATTTTTGGTTGTAGCTTGTATGTATTTCCTTTCTCTGGGCTTTTATTCTGTGGGACTATTGATTGTTTGTGGTTTCAAGGGTGTATCTTGGATTCTTAGGTTGGAGTTTTCCCTCTAATGCTTTCTAGAGGGGTGAATTTGTGGATAGGTATTGTTTCAGTCTGACTTTTTCATGAAATGTCTTGTTTACTCCATCTATGGTGACTGATAATTTTGCTGGGTATAGTATTCTAGCATGGCAGTCATGCTCTTTTAGTGACTGTATAACTTCTTACCAAGCCCTTCTAGCTTTCATTGTTTCCATTGAATAATCAGGTGTTATTCTGATGGGTCTGCCTTTATAAGTAAGTTGGGCCTTTTCTTTTGCAGCTCTGAAAGTTTTTTCTTTGTTCTGTATGTTTTGTAGCTTGATTATTATGTGGCACGCTGACTTTGGGGGAGAGTCATATCTATTTGGTGTTTTGTAAACTTCTTGTATCTTCATAGGCATTTCCTTCTTCAAGTAAGGTTAGTTTTCTTCTATGATTTCATTGAATACATTATCTGTGCCTTTGAGCTGGTATTCTCCTCCTTCTATTCCTATCATTCTCAAGTTAGGTCTTTTCATGGTGTCCCAGATTTCCTGAACATTTTGTGTTATGGCTTTTTTGGTTATTTTCTTTGACTGATGTATCTATTTCAGCTACTGAGTCTTCCACTTCAAAGATTCTCTCTTTCATCTCTTGGATTTTGTTGGTTATGCTTGTATCTGTAGTTCCAGCTCTTTTCTTCAGGTTTTCTATTTCCATCTTTGCCTCATTTTGTACCTTTTTGTTGCTTCTATTTCAGGTTTTAGTTCCTGGCATGTTTCTTTTATTTTTTGGTTTACCTTTTCTTGGTTTTCTTTTAAGGATTTGTTCATCTCTTCCAATTTTTTGTTTGTATTTTCTTCTATTTCTTTAAGGGAATTTTTTGTATCTTCTTTGAAGGCTTCAATGATCTTTGTAAAGGTGTTTTTGGTGTTGTTTCCTTCTGCTTCCTCTTCATTGCTCTGTTCAGGTCTTGTAGTTGTAGAACCATAGTTTGTTCTGGATTTGCCTTGTTGTTCTTTATATTATTATATGTATTTTTGCACTGGCGTCTGCCCATGGCTTCAGTGGTTCACAATTAGGTAGCTCCTAGTCAGTTGTGGCAAGAGGGCTTGTGTGTCTCCTGTCTCCTCTGAGCAAGGGGTCTGCTCAATCTCTGACTCTGCTCTGGGCAGGGGTCTGAATTTTAAGGCCTCAGTCCTTCTCTGATGATGCAGTTTGCCCTAGAGGCGAGACTGGTCTTGCAAGATCCCTTCTTTTAGGTATTCTGGAGGAGTCCCTCACAGCCAAACCCTAGTCAGGTCTGCTATGGAGAGTCTGTGGTCAAGCACCACAGACTGATCCTGGTCCCAGAACACAACTTTCCAAGTGGAGAATCAGGCACCTGGGCCTGCTCACCTCACCTCTGGACGGAGTTTGATAGAAGAATTTTAAAAGAAGGAAAAAAGTTTCAAGTTGAGATTGGCTGTAAATTTAACATTTAGGCCAACTTTAAGGATTTAGAATAAAAAAAGTCCGAAAAATCTCTGTAATAACTTCACATAGATCACATGTTGGTAACATTTTCGATTTGATGATTGAAAGAAACATTATTAAATTAATTCAACTATCTGTGGGTTTTGCTAAGTATTCTAATTAACACGTATTGGCAAGATTATATAGATCTTTGAAGCAGAACTAGCCTGAACAACATGTCACCCACAAGTAGATGCTCTCTTACTGAACAGATGATGAAAGGACTAGGGGATGCCTCAGCAGGTAAAATCTCTGTACAAGCATAAGGATATGAGCCCAAACCTACAGCACCCTGTAAAACTCCAGTTATGTCCTCAATATTAGGAGCAGGTAAGCAGATATTAAGAGGCTCACTGGGGCTTGATTGTCACCAGCCTAGATACAGGTTCATGGAGAGACCCTGTCTCAAGGAAACAAAATGGAGAGCAATGGAACAGAGGACTCAGAGTTTTCTTCTGGCTGCCTCAGAGTATACACAGGTGCAGGCACCCACACACATAGGCATGCACTTAATACATGGAACACACAAACAAACACACACAAAGGAATAATACTTATTCATGTTAGATTGGCTGGAAGTCTCTATGGACCTCAGGGAGCAGGAACAACAGACCTTACAAAACAACTGGGCATAAAAACTGTGTGGCTGTGGCTATCCATCCCCTTTCACAATTGTCCTATGGTATTAGGAATCAATAAAAGGGGAGGTGCCTAGTCATGGTGGCGCACTCCTTTAATACCAGCACTCACAAGGCAGAGACAGGGAGATCTTTGTAAGTTTGAGGCCAACTTATTTACACAGTGATTCCCAGAACAGTCAGGACGATATAGAGAGACCCTGTCTCGAAAGGAAAGAAAAAAGGGTGGAAGAGAGATAGGGAGAGAAGGAGGTAAGGAAGGGAAGGAAAGAAAAGAAAAGAAGGAAGAAGAAAAGAGATGAGAGAGAGAAGAAGAGAAAGAAAGAGGCAGGCCTTGAGTCCACTGAAATCCATACAAGTCCAGACACCCAGCACATCTTGCTGTAGACATGAAAACAATAGAGGCACCCTTTCAGGTTTCCTGATGAAGTTTACAGAAACCTTTCTAACCTACAGAACTACAGAATTTGGCTTGGTTCAAGGCTGTAATAGTAAAAACCCCCACCATGTACAGCAATGATCTCCTGGGACTACATGGGAAATGGTCATAGGAAAAGTTACATATCTCAAAGAGCACTGAGAAGTGTGAGTGTCCTAGTTAGGTTCAGCTGCCAACTTGACACGCCCACAAAAGTCTGAGGGGGTGTCAATTGGGAGATTTCCCACTTTAAACTGGCCTGAGGTACACGCGTGATAAATTGCCTTCATTGTTAATCGATGCAAGAGGACTCAGTCCACTGTGGGCACTGACATCCCTAGGCAGATGATCCCAGGCTGTAAAAGAAAGATGAGCAACGGTCAGAAAGCAAGCCAGTGAGCATCGTTCTTCCATAAGCTGAGCTTTAGTTCCTACCTTGATTTGCATCATTAATAGAAATACAAAGTATATTTTTAAATAAAAAGTATAAAGTGTAATCTGAAGTAAACACTTTCCTCCCAAGTTGTTTTTGCCATGGTGTTTATTACAGCAAGAGAAAAGCAAATTACAATGGTGGTTTTAGTGTGAGAAGCCATGAGTGTAGTGGGTGTATCTGTAAGTAATGTTAGTCTCCTGAGTCACATTACCCTATAAAAACATAAGTGGTAAAAAAGACGTGTCTTTACTAATGCACAATAAAGACTCCATTAAATCCAGAATATGGCTGAAACAAAGTGCTAGTTATGTACTCCAGGGACAGAAAATTCCCTTGCCACTAGCACATATGGCAGAGAATGACACAGTGATGAAAAATTTACCCCTATACAATTCTAATTAAATAATAACATTTAACTGTTTGACAAAACACAGAACAAACATTGAGACAGCTGTGTGAAATAAAAGAAATTGGCTTTCTCATTATGTAACCTGGACTTCAATCATAAGGGGACTTGTTGTGGGATTATGGTACATTGTAAATATTTGTCCCTCCTACTGGTTTAATAAAAACCTGATTGGCCAGAGGCAGACAGGAAGTGTGGGCAGGGCTAAGAAAACTCTGGGAACATCTCAGAGCAGAGCAGAGACACCACAGAGATGCCAGGAGACACAGAGGAAAGATGTTAAAATGCTGCTAAGAAAAGGTACCAAGTCAAATGGCTGAACAAGATAAAAATAATGGGTTAGTTTAAGAGTAAAGAGTTAGCAAGTTATATGCCTGGGCCCTAGGCTGATTAGCATGATTCTTTGGGGCAGTGGGTCAGAACCTCACGGCAAGGCCAACAAGGCAGGAAACCTAATACAACAGGGACTCACTCATATGAGTGGCTAGGGGCTGAAATTGATCATTATCAGAATTTCCTGGATAGCATGACACAAAATAGAGACTCTTTTAAAATGTAAGTGTAATGGTGACTCTTGACTATCAACCTATCTACAATAAGTCACCTAGGAGACACACCTCTGGGTTTTCCTGTGAGTGTCTAGAAATGTTTAAATGAGGTGGGAGGTGCTACCCCAAATGTAGACAGCACCACACCAGCACCACTATGGTCATAAACTAAATAAAAATAAGAAAGCTAGCTAAGCACAAACACGAACCACCCTTTGTCCACTAACTGTAGAGAAAACATGGCTGTTTCTGCCACCCAGCTTTCCCTTCCCCTCATGATGGACCGTCAAACAATGACCTGAAAGAAACCCTTCCTTGAGTTATTTTTGTGGTATATTATGTCACAATAAGAAGGAAAGTAACTAATTCACTGAGTGTTCTCCAGTGTCCTTTTCCCACCCCCAACATAAGAGGTGAAAAACAGTCCCTGTCCTTAAGAGATAACACCGTAACCAATAATGCTGTCTCATGGTGCAGCTCACCAGTAGTAAAGAAAGGGGCAGCTCTGGGCTGGAAATATGAGTTCAGGACAGGGCCAGATGGACGCTCAGAAAGAAGATACAGAAAAAAAATTCTAGCAAGGGAGATACCACCATTTAGAAGGTAGTTTTCCCAGGGCCAGGCTCATCCATTGCAGTTGGAATATGCTGACTAAGAGGGTAAAGCACAAGCCATGATAGGGCTCCTAATAACCTGGTTGAGAACTAGCCCTCAGTTCCTGCTTCCTGAAACTAAAACAAGCAGTTTCTCAGGAAGCCACAAAGGACAATTAATCAATGATGCCCCTGGCAGCACAGAAGAAGGGAATTGAGCCAACCCCTACAACATCTCAGGGCAATTACCAAATAAGAGCAAGCCCTGGGACTTGTCCAGGATCGCCCAAAAATGGAAAGCCTAAGACGGTCTCTGCTAGCCATAATCAATTAGAAATAGACTGACATAGTGAGAATTTGCTTAAGCCAATCATAGACAGAATGACCTAACTACCTTAGAATTCCTTTAGCTTTGTATGAAAAGAGCCTGTGAGCTTCTCTTGGGATTGCCATGTTGCCTTTGTGTCAGATGAGTGAACCCAGCATGCTGGAATTTCTACTCGAGATAATAAACACTCTTGCTGATTGCATACATGAATGGTGGTCTTTTGTGGGATTTCTCTAACACTGACCCCTGCCATTTCCCCACATGTGGGAAACTGGACTGCATAATATATGGTAATGGAGGACTATAAGAAATTGAGCTGCTATGAAGTGACTTCAGAACAAAGGGAAAAGTTCTATCTTTTAAAACAAAACTGGGGCTAAAGTGATGGCTAGCGGCTAAGAACACTTGATGTTCTTACAGAGAACTCAAGTTCATCTCCCCCAAATCATGTTAGACAACTCACAGATACCTGTAACTGCAGCTACAAAGAACCCAATGCCCCTCTTCTAGCCTCCTCTGGCACACACACACACACACACACACACACACACACACACACACACACTCACACACACAAAACCTTAAATAAAATTAAAACTGCCACCAGTCCGTTTTCTTTTCATTTCCCTTTCTCATAAACATTAACATAGGAAGACCAAATATCTGGCATATTTAAAGACCTCTGCTCTCAGTAGCCACAGCTTGGTGCGGCTGTGTGTATATGAGCCGATAGGGTACTTGCCTAGCATGTCAGAGTTCCAATCCCAGCACTGTACAAACAGAGCATGTCTACTACATGATAAATAAGTACAAGGACTGCCTTAGAATATGAGACCCTGGCTCAAGAATAGAAAAGTAAAAATAAATAAGTTTAAACTAAATATGCTTGTGTTTTACAAGAATTCTAAGTAGATTTTTTAAAAAGAAAAGACTTCTCCCTTATGCATTTCAAAGAAATGAACGTTTTTTAATCTCAAATATGCCCACTCTACTCCTTGGATATTTACTACCATTACTTTACTTAATCCAGGCCTTCTGCATCATCTATGAGTCCTTGTTATTCTCAATGGTTTTGTCTCTTTTGGAGCTACTCTAACAAATTATCATAGACTGAGTATCATAAGCAATAAACATACTCTTACAGTTCTAAAGGGTAGAAAGTCCATAGCAAAGATGCAGGCAGATCCAGAGTCTTGCAAGGGCTGAATCCTGGCTTTGGATGGAAACTTTCTCTGTCCTTGCCTGAAGAACAGAGCCAGGAAGGAAGTTCTCGGTGGGTCATGTTTAAAGGATACCAATGCCATCATAAGACTTCAACCTCATGACCTGTTTGCCTCCAAAGGCTCAACTCCTAAGAGGTTCAAGTTTCAATCTGTGCAGCTGGAATCACAATCAGGTGTTCCAAAAAGTTCCTTCTCCCAGTTTCTCTTCCTTTTGATTGCTGATCCACTCTGGGTCTAGGGGAAGCTTTCATAACCAGTCAGTGTGATGCTTTCACAGCGGTAATGCCTACTTTCTGCAGTAGTGGCTAATCCTCCCAGAAGACTGCAAGACCCAGTTCTGCCCCATTACTTGAGAAGCTCTACGTTTCAGTGACATCATGTCTGAGCATCTCCCCAGCATCCCTTCCTTCTCTGTTCTTTGTCACCATAGCTCAACAGGTCACTTCTTCTCTCAAACCCTAATCTACTCATTTCTCCTCACCCCAAAACTCAGGCAGACAAGCCATGCTTCCTCCCTCAAAACCAACAGCAAAGCTCTATCATGTACAAGAATGAGTTGTATGCACAGAATTTGGGGGAGCTATTTTGGGAACTGCAGACTGAGTCCAAGGCCGTGTGCATGCTAGGCACGTGCTTCACACACAGCTACACTAGCGTCCTACCTATTTTTCTCAACTATAATATAGAATTTCAGAGAGCAGAGAATTTTTCTTTTAATCCTCAAGGGTTCTCTACATGGTCTACAATAAAATGAACTTTCCAAAATTATTTATAGACAAGAAAAAAAAGTAAAGAGAATAGGAAAGGAAGAGAGAGTAGACTTTTGACACTTTCTAGAAGTGAAGCTCTCTTCAATGCTCCCCTGTATGTCACTCACTCCATCTGTCAAATAGAAATTATAATGTTAGATCTTATTCATGTCAACTGTCACAATGTGAGTGGGTTAAAAGGATGACCATAAAATCCCAATTCTGAATCAAGCCCAAGACTGTTCTACTTGTCTGATGTGGTGGGAGGGGGAAGGGGCCTTGAATAAGGATATACAAGCATAGAAAATGTGACGTCTTTATTCATAATAATAAAGAAAGAAAAAACAAAATATATATATTTTTGAAAAAAATTTTTAAATTTCTCTAAAATTTTTATTTAATAAAACATTTTATTGAATGATAGAAGAAAAGCATACTATAATTCCAACTCTTTATTCCATTTGCTAAGCCATATCAAAATGCAATAAAAGGGGCATATGAGATTCCTAAGAATCACCTAAATTTGTACAGGTCCTCTTTCTTTTTCTTCTGCAAAACAAGTATTTCTACAAAAATGATATTACATAAAAACAGAATTTTAATGTCTAGAGATTTTCTAAAATCATGAGATCACAAGTAAAAGGCTTGACTAGTTTTTTCTTTGTAGGCATTAGAACTAGAACAAACTAGGCCTCAAATTAGAAAATGTAAAACTGAAATAGTTACAAAATAAATGTTTCCACAAGTGTAAATTGTGGGTGCATATAAACAAAGACACAAGAGATGAGAGTGCTAGGTCCCTAGTGAGAGTCATATCAAGTGAAAACTACAAAGACACTAAAAGGCTTGTCCCTACTAAAGAAAATGGGCTTTTCAAAGAAAAGGGAAAGGATGAACTTTGAAAAATGTGTATGTGGAAAGTTAAGTCCAGACATCAGTTCCTAAATATGACAACCATGATGGAAACAAACCATTTGAACTATAGAAATGTTGAGGTAATAAGCCCCATTGTAAATATTTGGGGACACAAATATTTACTTTGATCATCACTATAAATTTTAATGTGAAAGGAGAGGAGATCTCAGCACATGTGAGATCACAACACATGGCAGAGAAGGCTCCAGGGTGCAGTGAGCGTCTTGGAGCACAGATCACCAAGATACAAACTAGAACATTACTCCCCATACACACCCTGCCATACAATGTCACCCATTTACCTGTAAGTTACCTGGTTAATATCTAAGTGCACTAGAGAAACTGGGACTCTCAAGGGGCTATGAGGTCAGGAGTCATTGTTAAAAGTATTTCCCAAACAAAAATGCCATGGTGAAATGGCCCAGCAGGTAGAGATGTTTACATGCTGCCCTAATGATCTGAGTTCCATCCCCAGATGCCACAAGGTAGCAGGAGAGAACCAGTTCCTAACAGATGCCCTCTGATCTCCACCTGAGTATTGTGACATGGGAGTGTTTGTACACAAAGACAAAAATAAAATAAAATAAGTAGATAAAAAAATAAGGTGATATATAAAACTTAAAGAAAAGAAGGAAGAAGACAAGGAAGGAAGGGAGGCAGGGAGGGCAGGCGGGAGGAGAGATCTCTAAAAGCTAAAGAGATAGAGATCACTAAGGGGATAAAGTTCTTGGCATCCAAGCATGAAAATGTGAATTCAGCTGCTTAAAACCCACATAATACTGGGTGAGCCCACCTATAATTCCAGTGCTTATAAAACATAGAGACAAGAACCTGAATCAAGCTGGCTAGTGAGGCTATCCATTTCAGAAATCTGTAAGTTCAGTTCAAAGACCTATCTCGGTGAATAAGGTAAAGAGCAACCAAGAAGGACCCATGACATCAAACTCTGGCTGCCATATGCACATGAGCATATGTACACTCACATCTCCCATCTTGAAGGGACACTTCTTAAGTCATAGGATGTGGAAAGGGAGGTGAAACACTGTCTTGTTGGGTAGCTCAAAGTACACAGCTCAAAATAGCTTCAGGAAGTCCCTGAAATGGACCACATTCATTAAGTCCTTCTTTCTTCATGAGTCCATAAACAGTAAATGATGGGACTGGTATTCAACACGAGTCAGCACAAAGAAGATGTATTTGCCCCAGAGAGACAAGAGCAGGGACTAAGAGACAAAGACTGGGTAGAGGATGAGAGAGAAGGGGCAGGGGACAGGAAGAGGAAGAAGGGATATTGGTCCCAGAGAAATAAAGGACTGCCTCTGGACAGAGAGGAGACACATGTGACCCATAGGCAGATGGCAGTTAATAAATGTAAAATGGGAAAACCCCATGTTAGGATGAAGGATTTGATTAGACAGGTTAATTGGGGCAGCCAAAGGGAGGATCATTTGCTGGACTTCATTACTTTGATTCCTGCACCTTGGTGGTCAGCCTCAGAGGTAGGAAGTGGCCAAATAAGGGAATAGACCATGGTGGCCATCCTTAGAAATGTAATCTAAGGGCTTTTAGCAAGGCAGAGGGAATGGGGAAGGGCAAGGCCACCAGAGCCATCCTTGCCACATTCAGGCTGGCCAGAGTTTCTTCAGTAAAGACTACTGATGGTCACTCACGGACAAGCTACACTGTCTAAAGACTCTCAGACCAGCCAAGTAATCTGTAAAAAGCAGACAAGATGAGTCACCTAGAAAAGACTCAGACCACCTGAGCTACCAGGAGAGGATACCCTCCAATCTGTTGAGCTACCTGCAGGCTGTACCATGTGCTCCAGGCTTGCAGCTTTGTGAGCTGTCCCGAATGCTGGAGTTAATTTTAGTGACGCAGCTGTCTTTGAGTCATTTCTGCTCCTATTAGTAACTCCTGACACACATGCCTGAAAGTAACCCCAATAAAATTCATTGGCTCACAGTGGTGCACTTCGTTGGTGGTACCTACTTTGATCTGTCATGTTTCCCTATCTGGGGTGAGTAGATGGTTGTGCACATCTACTGCACAGAGGAATCAGGAATAGCATCACACAGCACACATTTACCAGCACACATGTCAACATGCATATATGGACATTACACATACATGGGGGGAAAGAAAATCACCATGGCCAGAAGTCACTATTACTACTATGGTACAGTAGCTCTTCATCTCATTGGCAGGTATCAAGTCTATCATTTGAAAAGCTTTCCCAGCTCCCAAAGCACCCAGTTCACAAAGACATTTGCTCCTTTGATATTTGACACTGCTCTGTGCAGAAGACACTGAAGAATGGCCACTATTGAACTACTAAGAAAACAAAAGTCCAGGATGACCCTTGTAGAAGGCACACTGAAGGCAAAACTCACACCTTCTGGGCCCACTTCTGCTTCAGGCTGAATAGTAATCAAGGGAATACTTTGATTATTTCAAAATTCTTGGCAATTGCTTCTACCCCTATCCTTCTACCCCTAGGCAGTGTATTTGCTTTTGGAGACAGACTTACATAGCCCAGCATGGCCTTGACCTCAGGGGTAGTCAAGAATGATCTTGAACTTCGGTTCTCCAATGCTAGAACTGTATGAGCCACCAAACTGGGTGCACATGGCCCTAAGGACAGAATCTAGGGCTTCATGAATTTGAGGCAAACACTCCAGCTGAACTCTGTCCCCAGCCCCAGGTACTGTGTTTTAATAACTGCAGAATAGACCAAGACCGGTTGAGTTCCTCATATCAGAGGCTTTGGCAGCAGGCTCGGACTACAGATGGGCAGAGGCAGACCCCAGGGTGCAATGCTCCAAGCAGGGATTTTAACATAAAAACCAAAAGGAGAACAGCTGTAGCCCCGTCAACATTACAGTTTTTAAAATTCTAAGCATGTGAAGAACCATAAAAATCACAAGTAGGCCCCTGGATCATAACAGATGAATAACGGATTTATAATCTTTAAACAGCAAGGAGAATGACTTACATTTGTACCACTTCCGATTTTGATTACAATCATTGTCCTATGAGCAGATTCATGTCGTGCCTTCTCTGACTCTCTTTGCAATCCATCACCAGGAAATACCAGAAGGGTAATGCTGCTGTAAACTCTAAGAAAGACAGTCAAAGCCTCTGGAACTTCTGCCCTTTTTCGGTTGTTTTGTTGTGGGTTTTGCCCATTGCTTGTTTATCATAATTCAGTTAGGCAGCCATTTCTGTGCTGTTGCCTGTCAGCCACTTCATTAACCTGGAAGGGGGAGGTAGTCTGGCCAGTTGGCTCCCAGACTATTAAAAAGGTTAAAGCCCAAAGGCTAATGCTTGATGGTTTTAATAAATAAACTCGGATAATAGTTAGATATCTTATTCCAAGCTCCCAGCCTGAGAGCCAAGGAATAGTACAAAGTAGGTTTTTCCCTGAATTATTTCAAATTGTCATTTTTCTAGTACTTTCCAAGTATGTATAGTTTGTATGTCAATAAACTTCGGGGAAATTTCTATAATTTCTTTTCTCCAAAACACCCAAATGCCAAAAGAATATACCTTTTTCCTTAGTGGGGACTTTGTTTCTTTTCCTGTTCAATCTGATCTCCTTTGTTTTAAGGGAACATCTATAAAACTGCTCTCTTTAACAATCAAATTCTCATTTTCCCCTCAAATCTCACTACTTGAAAAATACAATATGAGTGTAAGGATAATATGCATAAAGACACATGCATAGAGCCCCAGTCTGTGGCTCTAGCTGACTCTTAGCTGCTATGGTCTGAAATAGGACCATTACATCATGTGCTCATCTTGTTATTGTGCTATGTAAGTAATCACGTAGAAAACTATAGTGCACCAAGGTAAAGAAGTCTTAGCAAAGAAGCTATAGACTTTGTTGCAGTCTTCAGGTGTTACTCATATCCTGCAGTTAGGAAACTACAATGATGACATAAAAATCCAGTTATTTCTAAACTTAAGAAAAAAAAATGTCATGAGGCTGGAGTGGTAGCTTGGTAATTAAGAGCCAAGTTCAGTGTACAGTGTCCATGTCCAGTGGCTCACAACTGCTGGTACGTACTACCATCAGCTCTAAGGAATTTGACTCCCTCTTCTGGACTCTAAGAGCACCAGCCCTTACATGTGTGCAAACACACATGCAAAGATACACATACTTACACATAATTAAAAATACAATAATTTGCTCTCTTTTCGTCCTTCGTTATCCCACGCTGCTAAAAGGCATGCTCCTCAACCCCCTCCTCTCTCTCTTCTCTCCCACTCTGTCTCTTTCTCTCTCTTATATATATGTATATATATAAAGTGCCTCCATGTGGACCCAGTCTAAGTGCTATGCTGCCTGACACGACCACATGGGATCTTTCTCTGTTCATCACCATCCATCAGTCATACCAGGGACAAACAAACTTTATTTAGACTTCTGTAAATGCTGTCAAAGTTAAACCTAAAACAAGTAACAACAACAAAAACAAGGTCAGATATACTTAATAGTATGGTTAATAGTTGAAGAAATGTCCCTCAAACTTCTCAGAGACCTGAATATAATATAGAATTTAAAGTGTTTAATGAAGAAAGCTTCCCATGAGAGAGTGAAATGCCAGATCCTAGAGGCAACACTGAGGTCTCCTTCAAAGAAAGTAATGAACAAACTCTACTGGGGGCCTGCTTCAAACACAAAACCAGCTACTGGATGAACTGCCCTTCACTTCATCTGCTGCCAGGACCCTGCCTAAATTGTGGACAACTGGATGACAATTTCAGGACACTGGACAATTATCTGCCCCTCTTTGACTTATCAAGATGGGTCAGTTTCTCAAGTTCCTCATTCACAGGAAAATCTCTAAGACTTTCTGGGTCTAGCAACCAAAGACTTAATCCTGTCCTGTGTGACATCCAAAGACTAGCAACTTCTGCTCCCTACAAGGTCACCAAGATCACTCGTGGAGGAGCCTAGGGCAACCATCCAGGACATGCATACTCTTTGTCATTCTAATTCATGTAGTGGCCATTTATATTATACTTCCTGCTGAAATTCACTTTTCTCAGCTCTCTGATGGTGAATGATGGCTAGCCGTTGCTTTATCGCTTTAGCAACAGCAAGCAAACAAGCTCCGAGACTGCAGCTGCCAGCCTCCATCCAATCAGGGGCAAGTATACAATCTGACAATTTCCTTCCCATGATTCTGCCTGCATGACCGACCAGTCAGTCTGAGGACCTCTGAAGATAGAATGTAACCCATTTAAACTTTGAAGTTGGCTGGATGTCCATGGAGGCCAGAAGATGGTGTCAGATCCCCTGGCACAGGATTTAACAAGCAGTGTGAGCTGCCTGGCAAGTTCTGAGAACAGAACCCGGGTCTTCTAGAAGCGTACTCTCAAATACTGAGAAATGACTTTGGTCTCTGCTGATGTTCCTAATCTTCAAATTCTCCAGACAACCTGGCTCCTTGAGTGCTGCAAAATTTTGATTCTCGAAATCAGGGTGATTTTTGTTGTTGCTTGAGACAGGGTTTCACATAGTAGAGGCTAGCCTCAAACTCAGTATGTACCAAAGAATGACTGATAACTTCTAATCCTTCTGTCTCAATTCCCTGAATGCTGGAATTACAGAGGATCACCAGTCCATCCAATTTTATGGGATGCTAGGATAGAACCTAGTTCATGCATATTAAGCAAACACTCAACTGAGCTACATTCCTAGACTCGAATCAGCTGTTTGTGTATTGTGCATGAGTGTGTGTTTCTAAGTGTTCAGACACGTATGTATGCTAGAGGTGGATTTCAGGTGTCTTCCTCAGTTACTCTCCAGCTTTGTTTTGAATCTGTCTCTTAGTGAACATTTGTATCACAGATTCAGCTAGTCTGGTTGGTCAGCAGGTCCCTTTGGTCCTCCTGTCTCTGCAGAACTGAGATTACAAGCACAAGCCACTGCCCAGGGCTTTTAAGTGGGTGCAGAGGCTCCAAACTAAGGTCCTCATGTTTGCTCGGCAGGTATTTGAGCTGTTTCCACAACTCCCTGAATCAGTTATTTTTAAAAGAGAATATTATAGAATCAAGGGCTCTAAAGTTTCCTATTTCTTTAGCGTGAAGGTATGATAATGCACTGATTAACACAGAAACCTATCTGGCATGCTAACTCATATACCCTCAAAAGCCTGAACCACTTAAAAGAATTTGAATGTAGTAGATATAAAATAAGTTTAGATGGGGCTCAGTGGTTAAGCACTAGTTGCTCTTTGAAAGGACCTAAGTTTGATTCCCAATGCCTACGAAGTGGCTTACAACTATCTGTCACTCCAGTTCTAGAGGACTCAATGGTCTTTTCTGGCCACCAAAGTACATGCATGTAATATACACACACCCATACACATAAAATAATAGCAATAAAAATAAGTATAGATGGACAAAAAATACAATAATTTTTAAAGCAACATTTTTTTTCCTTCTCTTGGCTGATTTATTGTTTTTCTACCGGTCCAGCTATTGTGTCCATATTTTTACAGCATAGGAAATAGGTTAAGCATCACAGTCACTGTCATTTCACAGCTGACCTGATGATAGAATAGTGCACTTCCAATTTTTTCTGTTGTATTCCCCTATCCAGGGGAAACTTCACACACAGGCGCCATTTGAGACCTGTGGGGAATATCTCCCTCTCAGGCTGCAAAGCTTGGGACATGCTGTATCATAAACACTTATTACATCATTTCCACACAGTGCTTTTGACTGATGCAGCAGCCTCCAGAAATCCCATCAGATATACAAACAGCCTCTTGCCTGTTATTTTCACTGTGATCATTATGCAAATGTAAATGAAACACATTTATAGATTATTACACAGATTTGATAAGCAATATTTTTTAAGATTTATTTCTTCTTTTTTGGATTTTTTTTTCCTTTATTTTGTATTTATTAAAAAAAAACACAGTAAAAAGAATTTAAAATGTGGAAGAGTTAACAATAACTATATAGAGGATAAGAATGATAAGCATGGCTTATCAAGGGTAGACATACAAATAAGATTGCTACACCTATATTTTCTTTGTGTTCATCTTTCCCTCTGAATTTTTTTTTTCCATCCCT
>PVIH01011132.1:0-70947 GCA_004025045.1 Sigmodon hispidus | reverse complement strand
AATAACTATGAACAGGATAAGAATCATAAGCATGGCATATCAAGGGTGGTAATGCAAATAAGATTGCTACACATATATTTACTATGTGTTCAGCTTTCCCTCTGAAATTTTTTTTCCCATCCCTGTATATCCTCATTCAATGTCCCTTCCCCCTCCCAACACATCTTGACATTTCTCTTCTCTGCAACTCCCCATCCCTTCGCTGGACAGGGAGCAGACAGTCCTATGGTCCCACTGATCCAATAATGCTTGGATCAGTCTCCACTCCTGGCCAAATCCAGTTTTGTTCAACCTCCCTCAAGAATGAGTCTGGTATTCCTATAGTTGGAGTGGGGTTCGAAGGATCAGTCCAGGGTGTTTCTGATCCCAAGCTGTTCAGTGGTTGTGGTTTGTCGCTTGGGTATGTTGGGCTTGTCATTTCTATTATGATTAGCATAGAATGATTTAGACTCATTGTAAAATTGGAATAATATTTACTTGTGAATACTTTGTCATTTAAAGTGTTCCCACTGAGTTTGGGCATTCTATTCATTGACTATTCTCTCTCTTTCTCTCTCTCTTTCTCTCTTTCTCTCTCTCTCTCTTTCTCTCTCCCTACCTCCCTTCCTCTCTCACTCCTCTGTAGTGAGATTCAGATGTTATCTAAAAAATCGCTGATGACCTCAAGTATCTGGACCCCAATGGGGCATGGCCAAAATTGTGCAAGAGCCTGGGACCTAGACTCCTTCACTTTCTTTGGTTCCTAAATTCTCCAAGAGAAAACTGAGCATCCCAATGCACAGTTCTGTTTTCTACTAGAATCACTTCTTTTATTTATAAGTCTGCTCTCTCCCCTTAATAAATATTAACTCATATAGTACATCAGATATAATTAATTACAGTGATATTCCCCCCTTGCTATTCAAATCACACTCACAATTTAGTTCTCAGTCACTCTGCTTCAGTATCCTATGTGCTGAGATGGCAAGTATGTACCACAACACCTAGTTTATTATTAGTAATTTCTTATTATTCGGCTTATGAATTATCTTTAAATTATGGATGAAACCATAAAATGCATAACATTTAATTTATTTGTGTAATTTTTAGGATAGAAAATAGATATTCCAATATGTGGTGAACACTCATCATTTCTTTAATTTTTGGTAATGCTGTTTATACATGGCTTATAAGTTTGTGAATGAAAATGGTAACCATTTTGGGGATAACTTTTTAATGTATCCATTTCCTTGATTTCTTCATGATTATTGTCATCTTCTTTATATATTTTCTAGGTAATATTTCTCAGTTTTTGCAACATTTATTATGTCCTAGTTATGTATTTAAGTCCTTAGCCATTTGCAAGAGAATAGCTTAAATTAAGTGGGAAATATTTGAGAATAATCCAGAGGAGTCCTAACCAGCTTACCACTAATATAATATAAGCCACAACCTTAGCCTTACAAACAAAAGGAAGAAAGCCTTAAAAACAAAAGTGAAGATGCATTGTTCTCACTGTATAATCGGTCTTACGTAGTAACTTTCTTACTGATGGCTATTTAATATATCAACATGTGTTGCTGTGTATCTCTGAAAGTGTCTATAGTCTGGACACAATGGCTTTGGGCCTGAAGTGTATTGTATCCTAGCCTACTAGAATGTGAGTAGTTGTGATGTATGTTACTTTTGAGGATCACAGATTTTCACTAGTTTTCTGCCATTTTGTCTGCCATTAAATTATTTGCTCAAAATAGATCTTTTTCTTCAACCTATGGCCCACACTGAAAATACATCTGGGATTGCAACAGTAGACCATAAGTTGCCAAGTGGTTTGGGCATAAAATATTATTGTTGCATTCCTCTGAGGATTTTTGAGATTGTTTAATTCATAGTTTATATAATAATTATATAATAAAATGCTTTATAGTTTCTATTATTAAAACCAACTGATACCTTTATTTTTTCAAGGGACTGTATTAGTTATTTGTCACATTGTTGAGACAAAATCTGTAATGAAGCTTCTTAGGGAGGGAAATGTTTATTTGGGCTTATTATTAAAGTGAATACAGCCCATTATGGTAGGAAAGGCTTGGCACTATCTGCAATCAGGAAGCAGAGAGAGATGAAGGGTCGTTTGTCCTTTTCCCCCTTTATTCACTCTAGAATACAGTCTGTGTGCTGGCTGGCTATAATTAAGTGAATGTTTTTAATCCTAATTAATCTAACTCAGATAAGCTCATTTAGACACTTACAGATTTCTTTTTTTGTGGTGATTCTAAATCCCATTAAGTTAACAATCAAAATGAACCATAACAGGAATCTTGAGATATTGTAAGCTAGGAAGTAGAAATAGTTTTTAAGGCAAAAGTTGAGGGCTACTAAGTAAAAAATATATTTATTAAGGAAAATACAAAACTGCACACCCAAGGATGGCTGAGTAGGTTTTTTTCTTTTTCTTTTTTCTTTCTTTCTTTTTTTTTTTTTTTTTTTAGAAAGAAACACATAACTGGGATTTTAGATAACTCATTTTATGAGGACCAACTTTGATGGAGAATAGGATTATTTACTAGTTAAGTTGGGGATTTCTGTGGATTGATCAAGATTTTTTGGGCATAGAGTTTGTTCCCCCTTTTTGTCCTTGTAGAGTTTTCTGACCTTTGTCATGAAGTTGGGAACTTGACAGCAGCTAGCAGTTTTGCAAGACTAATGATATGGAAATGCCATTATATTGAAGCAAAGGTCAGTTAGCAATTATCTCAGTGGGCTATATTAGTTGTAGTCATTTTGGGGTGGTTTTATTTCTGTACTCTTTGATCAATCAAATGATATCCTGCTGTGATACAGCTCTGTAATTGTATCAGCCTCCAGCCACTGTGCACTTTATTTCTTTACCCATGCCCTTTTTGCCTACTTCATATAGAGATGTCCATTTCTTAATCATTTTTCTATAATATCAGAATTTATTAAAAATAAGCTAACAAGGTATGAAACTTTCATTAAAAACAATTTATCAGATATTCTCAGTTTTCTTGACAGTCTTGGTGAAGGCACACACAAATAAATGTATTCCAACAATAAGTGCTCATATATCACTTGTTACCTACCAAACAGGAAATACATCTATATCTATAAATATATATGTAGAATATAGAATTGCAATGAAAGATTTAAGTGGTGAGAAAGTTTGAGTTTCTTTCTTTCCTTCCTTCCTTCTTTCTAAAATAAAATCTTTTTTATCCATGTATCCTCTTGCTCTCCCAACCTTCCCTCATCCTAATCCCTCCAAATGAGCCTTCAGCCTCCCTCCTCCCCATCCTCCCATCCCCTTCTCCCAAAAGGCAAGAAGTCCCAGGTGGATCATCATGGTGCAACCACTCCAGGCAAGTCAAATTTCCTCATCCTAATATCAAGACTGGGTTATGAGTTCCTCTGAAGTGAAAGGGCTCTGGAGTGTCAGCCCATGCACAGAAACACAGTCTGATTCTTCTCTTTAAGGCTCCACATACTGCCCATGCCAATGGACGGTGGCCTATCCTTGGAGGGCCTAGCTCCTTTTCCTGACGGTTCCTCAGTGGCTGTTCTTGATTAGTGAGTTGCCCAGAGCTCCAGCCAGCCATTACTGTGAGAATTTTCTTCATAAGCCCTATCCTCTTTCTCATATAGAGTCTCTTCCCCTGCTCTCAGCTGGACCAGGAACTCAGCTCAGTGCTCAGCCATGTATCTCTGCCTCTACCTCTATTTTCAAGTGCCTTTCAGTCATTTGTAATTCTGCTGAGAATTCCCTTTTTAGTTCTGAACCCCATTTTTTAATTGGGTTACTTAGGGTTTTGGGCTCTAGTTTCTTGAATTCTCTATATATGTTAGAAATCAGGCCTTTATCACTTGTAGGGTTGATGAAGATCTTTTCACATTCTGTAGGCTGTTGTTTTGTTTTATTGTTGGTGTCCTTGGCTTTGCAGAAGCTTCTCAGTTTCTGGTGGTTTCACTTATTAATTGTTGTTCTTAGTGTCTGTGCCACTGGTGTTATATTTAGGAAGTGGTCACATGTGCCAATGTGTTGGTGGGTATTTCCCACTTTCTTTTCTATAAAGTTCAGTGTAGCTGGGTTTGTGTTGAAGTCTTTGATCCACTTGGATTTTAGTTTTGTGTAGGGTGATAGGTTTGGATCTATTTGCATTCTTCTCCATACTACCATCCAGCTATGCCAACAACATTTGTTAAAAATACTATCTTTTATTCATCGAATGTTTTTGTTCCTTTTCTTAAAAACCAGGTGTTCATAGGTGTTTGGGTTAATGTGGGGGTCTTTGATTCAATTCCACTGGTCCACAAGTATGTTTTTATGCCAGTACCAGGCTGCTTTTATTACTGTCACTCTATAGGATAGCTTGAAGTCGGGGATGGTGATGCCTCCTGAGGTTCTTTTGTTGAGCAAAGGTTTTGGCATTACTGGCTTTCCTGTTATTCCAAATGAAATTGAGTATTGTTCTTTCCAGGTCTGTAAAATATTGTGTTGGGATTTTGATGAGAAGTACATTGAATCTGTAGATTGCTTTTGGTAGAATTGCCATTTTTACTATGCTGATCCTACCTATCCAGGAAGATGAGAGTTCTTTCCATTTTCTGATATCTTCTTCAATTTCTTTCTTCAATGATTTAAAGTTTTTGTCAAATAGATCTGTTACTTCTTTGGTTATAGTTACTCCAAAGTATTTAATGCTATTTGCAGCTATTATAAAGGGTGATGTTTCCCTTATTTCTTTTTCAGCCCTTTTATCTTTAGTGTATAGGAGGGCTACTGATTTCTTTGAGTTAATCTTGTATCCTGCTACATTGCTGAAGGTGGTTATCAGCTGTAGCAGTTCCCTGGTAGAATTTTGTGGGCCACTTATATATACAATCATATCATCTGCAACTAGAGATAGTTTTACTTCTTCTTTTCCAATTTGTATCTCCTTAATCTCCTTTCGTTCTTTTATTGCTTTAGCAAAAACTACAAGAACTACATTGAATAGATAAGGGGATAAGGGGAGAGAGGACAGCCTTGTCTAGTTCCTGATTTTAGTGGGATTGCTTTGAGTTTTTCTCCATTAAGTTTGATGTTGGCTGTCGGCTTCTTGTAAATCACCTTTATTATGTTGAAATATTTTCTCTGTATTCCTGGTCTCTCCAGGACTATTATCATAAAGGAGTGTTGGATTTTGTCAAAGGCTTTTTCAATATCTAAGGATATGATCATGTGATTTTTTTCCTTCAATTTGTTTATATGATGGATGACATTTGTGATTTTTCATATGTTGAACCATCCTTGAATTTCTGGGATGAAGTCTACTTGATTATGGTGAATGATATTTTTATATATTTTTTGTATGTGGTTTGCTAGAATTTTGTTGAGAATTTTAGCATCAATATTCATGATCGAAATTGGTCTGTAATTCTCCTTCTTTGTTGCATCTTTGAGTGGCTTGGGTATTAGGGTAATTGTGGCCTCATAAAAAGAGTTTGGCAATATTCTTTCAATTTCTACTGTTTGAAACAGTTTGAAGAATATTGGTAATAGCTCATCTTCGAATGTCTGGTTGAAACCATCTTTACCTGTTTTTTTTTTTTTTTTTAATCTTGGGAGGCTTTTAATGACAGCTTCAATTTCCTTTAGGGTTGTATGTCTGTTTAGGTATTTAATCTGATCTTCATTTAATTTTGGTAAATGGTACCTCTCCAGAAAGCTATTCATTTCTTCTAGGTTTTTCATTTTTGTGGAGTATAAATTTCAATTTGAGTCATGACATCTGTTAGATCCCTTATTTCTCTGTTGAGTTTCTGTCTGATTGACCTATCCAAGGGTGAAAGTGGGGTATTGAAGTCTCCCACTATTAGTGTGTGTGGTTTTATGTGAGGTTTAAGTGTTAGTAGTGTTTCTTTTACATATGTAGGTGCCCTTGTTATTGGGGCATAAATGTTCAGGGTTGAGACTTTATCTTGGTGTAGTTTTTCTGAGATGAATAAGTGAAGTCTGTGTGGTCTCTTTTGATTGGTTTTGTTTGAAGTCTATTTTGTTAGACATTAGGAAACAAACACCAGCTTGTTTCTTGGTACCATTTGATTGTGAAATCTTTTCCCAACCATTTACTCTGTGCTCTTGTCTGTCTTTGAAGTTGAGGTGTGTTTCTTGTCTGCTGCAGAAAGATGGCTTCTGTTTTTGTATCCATTGTGTTAGATTATGTCTTTTTATAGGTGAATTGAGTCCATTGATTTTAAGAAATATTAATGACCAATGATTGTTATTTTTCATAGTAGCTTGTTTGTATTTTCCTTCTTTGTGTTTTTCTTCTGTGGTATTTTCAATTGTTTCTGTTTCATCAGTTTATCTGGCTTCCTTAGGTTTGAATTTTCCCTCTTATTTTCTGTATGGTCAGATTTGTGGATAGGTATTGTTTCAATTTTGTTTTGTTGTGAAATGTCTTGTTTACTTAGTCTATGGTGATTGATATTTTTGCCATGTACAGTAGTCTTGTTTGGCATCCATGATCTCTTATTGACTGTATAAATCTGACTAGGACCTTCTTACTTTCATTGTTTCCATTGAACAGTCTGGTGTTATTTGATGGGTTTGCCTCTATAGGTAATTTGTCCTTTGTAAGATTTCATATTTTTTTCTTTTTCTGTAGGTTCACTGTCTTTATTATTATGTGGCAAGCAGACTTTTTTGGGGTTTAGTCTATTTGGTGTTCTGTAAGCTTCTTGTATGTTTATTGGTGTTTCCTTACTTAGGTTGGGAAAGTTTTCTTCTTTGATTTTGTTGAATATATTTTCTGTCCCTTTGTGCTGGTATTCTTCTTCTTCAATTCCAATTAATCTCAGGTTTGGCCTTTTCATAGTATCCCAGATATCCTGGACTTTTATAAAAATGACTTTTTAAGTTTTAGTATTTTTTTTTAACTGATGTATCTATTTCCACTATTGAGTCTTCCACTCCAGAGATTCTCTCTTCCATATCTTGGATTCTGTTATGTGAATTTGTGGTTCTGGTTCATTTTTTCAGGTTTTCTATTTCCAGCTTTGCCTTGGTTTGTGCCTTTTTTATTGCTTCTATTTCGAATTTTTAATTCCTAGAATGTTTCTTTCACCTGTTTGTTTTCTTTTTCTTGTTTTTTTTTTTTAAATTTTCTTTTAGGGATTTGTTAATACCTTTCAACTTTTTGTTTGTATTTTCTTCTATTTCTTTAAGGGAGTTATGTTTTATATCCTCTTTTAAAGCTTCTATTATTTTCATAATGTTGTCTTTAAGGTTTCTTCTTTCTGTTTTCCCTTCATTGTTATGCTAAGGTCTTTATGTTGTAGAACCACAACTTCTTCTGATGGTGTCTTGTTGATCTTTATATTGTTATATTCATTCTTGCACTAGCATGTTCCCATTGCTTCCTCAGTTCATCCTTGGTCAGCTCTTAGTCAGTAATGGGCCTGGGAGTCTGTGTGTCTCTGAAAGTTGCAGGGGCTGCTCTTAATCAGCTCTCAGTTGGCTGTAAGCCAAGGAGCTGAATTTCTCTATTTGTTGCAGGGGTTGTTCTTAGTTGGCTCTTAGTCATCTCTTTGCTGTGTATCGAGAGGCTTTGGGTGGTCTAGTTGTCAGAGTATGATGATACAGATTGTGGTTTTGGTAGGGTTTGGCCCATGGTATGTCCCTCTGGCTGTTTTTTGCTGGAAGTTGTGCTTAGGCATGCTCTCCCTGCTTTTTTTGGCTTAGAGTGTAGCTGGGTGTGGTTGGGGTGTTTGGGGATGTGCCCCCAGGCTGGATTTTGAAGAGTAGTAAGGTCTTTGCTTGGCCTGAGGGACTGGTACCATTCACCTCTTAGTCAGCTGTGTATGGAGAGGCTAGGGTGATCCAGTTCCCATTTCTTAATCTTAAGGAGTTGAAAACAGTCAAGTGTCCATTTCATATAACCTACGGAAGGAGAAAGAAGCATATTGCTACATGTATTCAGAACTATAATGAACCTGTAAGGAATTCACAACAAGAAATGAATTTTACATTGTAACCTAGGACATGCAAACATATGTGCTCATGTATGATTATAGACCTAAGATATATGAAAAATATACTTATACAATAATTCCCCTTTCTCTGAGGTTTTCTTTCTGCTTTAATTTTATAAATCTAACAATTTCTGAAAGTATGTAGTTCTATATTTGTTGTATGTGCATGTGTACATGTCTCTGTAGATGTAAAAGTCTGAGAATAATTTATAGGAATTAGTTTTCTTATTTTACAACATGTGTTCTGGGATTGAATGGAAGTTCTCTAGCTTGGTATTATGTGTTGTTACTGAGCTACTCATCTGGCCAAGTTAAATGGGAAATTTCATAAGTCATTTATCCCACTCTAATTATCAATCATTCTTTTGTCTAGTATAGCCATACTGCATATAATAAGCACCCATTAGTCACTTAGTAGCCCTCTCTCTTACCACTGAGGTATTACAGTACGTGTGTTCAAATAACACTTATGACATAATTTAATACTATATCACACTGCATTCATTATTCACCTTACTTTAACATGTAGGCATGATAACATTTCCTATCAGCATAGGAAGGGTAAGTAGAAATAAGTACAGATAAGGGTAAGTTCAGATATTTAGAGTGAAATCACATTTGCAAAGTTATATTGCAATTTTTTTCAAGTGTTTGTTTTATTGATAGTTGTACCTAATGTAGAAAATTAGCTTCACCATAGGTCTCATATATAAAAAAATGATGGTATATAGAGTTTGTTACTATCACTAGTTTCACAAATTCACTAAGGAGGTTTTGGCTTGAATATGTCCACCATAAATAAAGAGAACATCTATATATGTAAATAAATAGATATGAAATTCTTCATTGTAAAATGATGGAGAGGTTGAGAAAGATTACTTATTCATGGTTACATTATCAATATGCAGAACTTGGCAGAATTTTGAGGCATTTGTGTGAAGTGAATCTGGTAACCACTAGACTTTGGAAACTAGATGAATTTGTAATGTACATGCACTCAAAACATTTTCATTTGTAAAGGAAGAATGGAGCCCTTTTAGATATGAAATGAAATGACTTAGAGCTCATCATTAATTTGCATATGACAACTGATTTATCAATATTATAATTAACAGCTGCCAAAATCAAGATAGGAAATAGATGTGGAAAAATACTTTTAAAGAATTTCAGTGATTGGAAAGAATCAATCAAAGATGAAATAATGTAAATACTGGTTTGTGGGAACTGTTCATAATTTAATAGCTTCAAGCATTATAATATTTTGGACATATTCTCCTTTAACTTCACATGTATAGAGATTTTTAGTATTATATATTATGGAAATATCAGTATTAGTAGTACATATTATCCAATCATATCCATTTAAAGTAACAATAGAAAAAATGTTTCAGAGACAAAAGAACCATATAGATAAATTTTTATTCCTTAATTTTATCCATAGACAATTTGAACCTGAAAAATTAAGAGGAGAACCTGTGTGATCTTAGACTCCATCTAGTGTTTTATAATTAATCAGAGATTAGCAAGCTTGAGGGTCACAGTGGTGACAGAAACCTCATTGGACCTTTGGACCCCCAGCTATTGTGTCTTTGTTAGCACACTTATTTTAAGGAAGAACTTATCACAACTGTGACTCTACAATTCAAAGCACTAATGGAAAGATAGTTACAGATTAGTCAAAAGAGAAGGTGCAGGTAACAAGGCTTTGCTAAGATATATTTTAGGGAAGGCTGTTTCCTTCTGGTAAAATATGACTATTTTTAAAAGTTTTATTTTTATGTGTATACATGTTTTGCCCTGGAATGGAGTTAAAGACATTTGTTAGATATTATGTAGGTTCTGTGAATCCAATCCAAGTCCACTGGAAGAGCAACCTCTTCTTTACTGCTGAGCCATCGCTTTAGCTCCCAACATGGCTATTTTTGTAAATTATTAGTACTTTTCTTTCCTTAATTTTTCTAAAAAATATTTTACTTTTATGTTCATGAGTGCTTTACCTGCATCTGTGCCTGTGCACTGTATACGTTTCTGATGTCTGGGTTCAAGGGAGACCTTGCTTCTGTTTCTTCTCTTTTCTCTTATCCATCTCTAAAAACTACCACTCTATCAACTTTCTATAGGGCTCAGCTTTCTGAAGACAAAAAGATGTTTATTATGAAGTTAATGCTTTGGCTTGAGTTAATTTTGATACAATTTTCATATGATATAAAGCACTAACAACATACTAACAAACAAAATGAACACATTGTAGTTGGCAGAGTTCAACAAAAAAATCAAAGACTAATTACAGTTCCTGCCACTGAAGAGCTGTTAAGGTAGGCTCTGTGGGGGCCCTAATGACCTAAGAGATGATTGTTCCTAGTCCTCAAGCATTCTCAACTGCTGAGTCAAATCTTAAGCCTCCTGGGATATTTTTTTCTTCCTGAACTACACTTACTAGAATTACCTGTGGTGGTAAGTTCTTTTTTGTAGGAATATTTGTCCTAGTTCTGTTTTTCTTAAGTATAATTTATTCTTACTGTTGAGAGATATCAAAATGGAATTGAGTCAGTTTCTTTCATTATATTGAACATAACAAACTCCTGGAATTAGCATGTCAACATCTTTAAATGTTAATTAACACAATATTTTTAGCCTTTAAAACATCATAAAGCTTTATTTGTGTATATTCATTATTCATAGTACCATGTTATATAAAGACACTTTCATACAAGCATATTTTGTATATTGAGCATATCATGGATTTCCCCAACCCTCTTTTTTATCCTTCCTTCCCTCCTTCAGTTAGTCCCCTGTATTTCTCAAATAGTTTTTGCTTCTACTTTTACCCATCTTTTATATTATAAATTTTGAGTATACTGTAATTACATCATTTTCCCCCTTCCTCCCTCTATTCCCTCCCTTGCTTTCTTTCATGTCTTCTTTTACTTTATTAAAAAATATTTTTAATGAAAATTAAATTACATTCCCCTACTACTTTTCCTCCTCTCAGCTCCTCCCATCTGCCCTCACTGAAGCCGCTCCCATGTCCCCAACTCACAAATTGATAGCTTCTTTTTCTTCAATTATTATTGTTAAGTACATATATATTTGTATGTCTATGTATACTCATCTCTGACAGAATAATTCTCCTTCTCCAGTGGTACTTTGTTGCCTCTAGTTCTTTGTCTAGGAATGGGATCCCATGAAAATTGCCCTCTTCCATATTAATATGTCTATTGATATTGCAATTTTTCTTGCTTGTGTAGCCATTTCTAGGAGGTAGTGTTTCACAGAAGATTTCCTTATATTCTGACTCTTACAATCTTTTTCACCCTTTAACCAAAATGGTCCCTGAAAGCAGGAGTTGTGATTTAGATGTTTTCGTTAGGGCTGAGCTTCCCATGTGTTCTCTGCATTGTGTTCAACTATGATTACGATGGTCTCCATTTGCTCCAAATAATGACTTTTTAATGGGGGTGATAGCTACATGTATTTATGTGTATAGGATAAAATTTACCTTTGGTCTTAGCCAAATGCCAAGAAGCAATTAGGATAAAATTTGGAATATAGTTGTGAATTATGCTGTTCTAGCAAAGTAGAAGTAGTAGATTATTTTCTAAGTTTCATAATGTGTTTCCAGTACAAGAAATGATTTCCCTCCTATTGAGTGAATTCAATTATATAGCTGATGGTTGCCACCAAAATGTAAGTATCATTTACTACACCTTTATGCATATCTTACTATAGGTGTGCAGCTGTGCAATTGCTTCCCTCCTTTGGTAGCTTGTATAGTATTTTCTGAAACCTTGAAAGATAGACTGCACAAAAGAGGCATTCAGGTCAATCCAGCTCAAACCATCTGAGTCCTGTGTCCTAAGTGTGTGGTATCTTTAGCAATATGATCTACCCTTGAGAGGCAGTCATATTGCCTATATGGCTTTATTGATAATCTATATATTTTGGGGGTGTTGCTTGGATTACCTTGAACAAGCATTCATAAGGAAGTTTCTTGCTGCTGTTAAGATTTTGTTATTTCATTACTCTTGTGGAGAGCACAGACTGCTTTTTCTTTAATTTTGTGACTGTTATATTTTACTCAGTCTTGCTATGTAGCATAGGTTGGCCATAAATATACCAATCTACTATCCAAGTCTCTCAAGTATTAGTATTACAAATATGTGCTGCATACCCAATTCAATATGTTCATTTTTTTATTCCTGAAAATAATTTGATTGGAATAATAAATGAATAATTACAACTGTTAGTTCTCTATGTTCATTCTTGATTTACTTGTCATATCATAGTTGTTTTTATGTTAATAAAATAATGAAGAGTATGTTGTAGGTAGAGTAATTGCATTTTTTAGAATTTTATACAAAACACCTTTTACTTTATTTACTCATGAACTATACTGTGTGCATAATTTGTTACTGATTTGGTAAAAAATAAACTTAAATTGTAATTTTTTGTGTTTCTTTGGAAATATTGTTTTCATCATGGAATGTTTCCTAATTTCTTCTGGGAAATTTTTGTACTGATGCCTGAAGACTATTTGCAGGGTATGATGATTCAACTTGCAAGTAAAACATTAATTACATCGAAGGTGTCTTTTGTGGGAAGGACCTGTGAGTCATACTAACATATGAACTTGAAACTTAAAATTGGTTTGCTTATATATGTCAAGGTTTTGGAATTTATTAGGATTCATTGACACATTACTCTCATATAAATTTTGTTTTTAAATTGTACATTACATTTAGTATTAGTAATAAATGTCACCATCTTACTTTGGTAAGGAGTGACATAATCTTCCTTTTATTATTTATATATTTCTTTTCGGTGCCATTGACGTTGTTAGTTACAATTTTAATATTTCTTATTTTAAAATCCATTAATTCTTAAAGGTCTTAGATAGGAACCGTCTTCTACTCATGCTACTTTACTATTTCTGAAATCATAAGAGCCCAGTTTTATCTTTCATTTTTAAAGGAGGGGATAAAAATCTACTTATTTATTTAACCTGTATCAATCAACAATTTAGTATTTCCTCAGATCTGTTGAATATAATTAACAAGTTTATTGATACTCCATAGAAACATGTTTTTGTTTTATTTTCTAACATAATATTTTAATTGATTATTTTAGAATTTCATATAGTGTTCCCTGTTCACACTTTCTTCCCAGTCCTCCCAGGTCTTCCCCTATAGTCAGTGGGATCATGGATCATGGATTTCCATATGATTTTTGGCACCAGTATGGAGCAGGGTCTCTTCCACATGGTGTCTAGCATCAGCATATGCCATGGCCTTCAGCATGGTTCTGGTTGCAGTAGAGACCATAGATATCAACATTGCCCCCTTCTGAAGCATGGGCCACATACATGGGCCTTGGCAGCAGCACAGGCCATGGACATTAACATATACCTCCAGGGTACGGGCCATGGACACCAATATGGACCCCAGAAGCACTCATGGTCTCTGTATGCAATACAGACCAGAGATATCAATACAGCCCTTGATCACAACATTGACCAAGCATATCCTTAGAACACTTGCAGGCAGCATAGGCCACAGGAAACTTTTTAAAAATTTTATTTTTCTCTCCTCTCATATATTACATCCTAAACCAACTGCAGTTTCTCATCTCTCAGGTCCACTTCTTTACCTCCCCCATCCACTTCTCTTTTCTGTTGTTCTAATGACCAGGCAAACTTAGAAGATGCTAAATTTAGAGGAAGTTAAATTGGTTCATTAAAAGGAAGATTTGGACTAAGAAAGATAAGCAGGGGATGTACTCACTCATTAGTGGTCTCTAAACAAACAAACAAGAAAAAAGCAAAGCACGTCCAAGCTGCAAACCACAACCACTGAACAGCTTGGGATCAGAAGCACCCTGGACTAACCCTTCGGATCCCACTCCACATAGAGGAACACCTGACTCACTTTTGAGGGAGGGGGACAAAAGTGGATTTGCCAGGAGTGGAGACTGAACTTAGTATTATTGGATCAGTGGGACCATGGGACTGTTTGCTACCTGCCCAGGGAGGGGATGGGGAGTTGTGGAGAAGAAAAAATGACCTGATGTGGTGGGAGGTGGAAGGGACCTTGAATAAGAATATACAGGGATAGAAAAAAAAATTCAGAGGGAAAGCTGAACACAAAGTAATTTTATGTGTAGCAAATTATTTGCATTATCACCCTTGATAAGTCATGCTTATGATTTTTATTTTCTTTATAGTTATTGTTAACTTATCAGCATTTTAAATTCAATTTACTGTTTTTCTTGATAAATCCAAAATAAATAAAGAAAAAAAACAAAAAAACAAAAAAATGAAGATTTGGTATAATGTTTAGTATACAAATGTACACTCTGAATTTTCTAAGAAAATATTTTACTTGAATATTTTATATATTCACTATTATTAAGAAGTTTGAGAAAGATGTAAATGTGGTAATACAATTGTTCTTTCTGGTAATATCTATCTTTTTTATACAGATGAGAAAAGTAAAATGTAAGGATGTTGATAATTTTCTTATTGACAGAGATATGAGATAGAACTTTTATTCATATCAGATTTATATGAAGGCTTCTTTACCTTTTTTCTTGCGTGCTCTTTTTTTTCCTTAATGTCTTCTAGGTTGACTACATTCAGTGTTTGTCAGACAACATTCCTCTGTGTATTTTGGTAACATAGATTTAACTTGGTGGGTTTAAAGAGAAAGAAGAAAACTCAGAGTTAGATTGATAAGAAGATGAGGGTAGAAAGTGGAATTGGGAGGAGCTGAGGGATGGAAAGTCATTAGGATCAAAGATCATATGAATTTTCAAAGATTTAATAAAATATTAAAATTATATTTCTTTCATTATTAAAGTAATTACAACTGCAGAAAATAAAGAAAAGCAAAGTTAGTCAAGTTGAGTTAAGAAAGCTAATATGTAGCAATATGAAACTAGAATAGAAGGATTAAATAAGTAAAGGTATGAGAAAGAACGATAAAGGAGGGAATATGAGAATGGGCAAATAACACTCTAGGTCTTTTGAAAGTCCATATGGGAAAGTACAACTGTAGAAACTTCCTAGAATATATACATATATGAAGGGACTTTAAATAGAGACAAACGCCAAGTAGACATCTTGTGCCACCAAGTAAAATTTCCAGTTCTAGGAATGGACTACATATTGTTGAAGCATTAGTCAAGGGCATGCAATGTAATCCCTCATGCATCACATGCTATTGCTGAGGCTATTGTTGTCCTCTACAATTGTATTATAAAATCCTATTGTCTATGATACTTCTTAGTATGATGTTGAACATAGAAACACTGAGCTGATTCTCACCAGAAGCTTCATCCTTAGTGTTTTGGGGGTAAGCAACTACTTTTTGATAATATTTAAAGTTCATTTCATAAGACAGAACCCAAACCTGCCATTGCTAAAGTAGCCAAGAACCTGAGAACAGATCATGAGACTAGGGGAAACATACTACTATTAATCTGCTAGGAGAACATAGCAATAAAATGACTCCTAATGACATATTGCTGTACCCATAGGTCAATGTCTTTCTCAAGTTTCACAAGAGAAGCTTCTTACAGTAGATTAACACATTCACTCACAATGGGAAAATGTACAGAATGTGAGAGATTTTGGAGCACTCAGTCCTAAATGGAAGGTCATTGACAAGTTTCTTCTCTCAAGGCTCAGGGAATCTATGTGGTAGAAGAGGTGGAAATGATATAAAAGCCAGAGATGAGGGAGAACTCCAAGGAAACAGCGTCTTGCAGACAGAACTGGTCTGATGCACATAAAAGAGACTGAAATAGTATAAACAAGATCTGCACAGGTTCAAACCAGACAAGGTTCCAGCAATGAAAGCTGGAAGTACATGGAGTTATGCCTCTAACCAAGAAACTCTAATTGATACCAGCTGACAAAGGGAAAATCAGTCCTTCCCAATGGAAGTGACACTGGGTATATCAACACCACTCCAGGGCAGACCTCCATGCCCAAGTGTAGCTGGCCAACACAGAAGGAATTCTATGCTTTGTTTTATTTTGTAGAATTTTGTTTTATCTGATTAGTCTTAATTCTAGTTTTGTGGGTTTTCTTTTAAAGAGAGGTAGGGAGAGAAAGAGAAGAAAAGAGAAGAAAGGAGAAGAGAAGAGGAGAGAGAGAGAGAGAGAGAGAGAGAGAGAGAGAGAGAGAGAGAGAGAGAGAACACATAAAGTTGGCTATATAGAGATATGAAGAGGATCTGTGGAGTGGAAGAAAATATACTATATTGTGTGAAAATATTTTTTAAATAAAAAGACCATTATTGAAGCATGGAGCATGGGTAGCCTCTTGGGCTACACCCTTGAAGAACACTGACTCATCCCTCCTCATCAGTCATCAGGTGCCAATAGCTCTTCAGCTAGTTGTAGGACTTCATGAGCCCCTCACCCATCCATGCTGGAATTTTGGATGGCTTGATCTTATGTGGTTCTTGTGCATACAGTCAAAGTTGTTGTGCGTTCTTGTTAACATTTTCAGTGTTCTAAATACATCTTTATATTATATCTCTGGAGTATGGTGTTTAGTTTAAATCAAAGTAATACTACATAGAATTATAATCTTATAATATTAAACAATATTTGAAACAATTTTAATGAGGATTCACTAATTGTTTTTAGTTGAATTGTTTTTCACTATTTGGGTGGTAAGGTTTGGAGATAGGGCCTCATGTAGCCCAGGGTAGCTTCAAACTCACTATGTAACTAAGAATAACCTTTGAATTTCTGATGCCCCGCCCTCTATCTCCAGTTTCTGAGATTACAGGGATACACTACTTTGAACATGTTGTGGGAGAACATGGAAAGTATTAAAGGGGGAGGGAATGGAGGTAGATTTTATCAAAACACATATTCATGTATGATATTCTCAAACAATAAAAAGGAAAGAAAATGTGGCTTGAAAAGAACTCAAAATAATAAAGGCAATTAATGCTATTTAACAGATGTTCCTTTAGTGTATTCCATTTTCCACCTACAAAAATCAAGTCAGAGGAAGCTATTTCAACCAGAGAACTCCTAGCTGCAACTTCCTTCCTGGAGATAAGGGAGTACACTGTAGAGAAGAAGGATTATTAGTCTTAAATATAACATGCTTCATTTGTGTTTTTGCCTAGAATAGATTTTGAAATTAGTTTCATGCCTCAATCATGCCTGATGTAATCCTGAAATACTTGGTACCCATCTAGACCATATGGAAGTAATAATCTGAATAAATAAAAATAAAAATATCGGTGTATAATATCTAAACACAGAATGAGCCTTTTATTTCTGTTCAATTCAGAAATAATTAGCATTTTGAAAGGTGGTACTTAAAAGATTCACGTTTCTGATCAACCAATATTCTAGTGTTTTGAAGTATACCTTTGAAACTCAATGCTTTCTGAAAGTACTTAACCCTTAAGGAATGTAATAGTCTGGATCAAGGTTATAAATAATAAATCCTTGTCCTAAATCTACATCTTTTGTTAAAATTGTATATATATGTGTATGTATATATATATACAGGTATATATGGAGTCATGTGTAGTAAATGTGGTTAGAGCTTATTTGAGGGCATATGTCTCAGCTTTAGCAAGCCTGCTCCAATTTAATTCCTGGTTTGTGTTCAAATTTTTCCTAGAAGCTAAGTCCTATTCTTTGGCTGCTTAATAAGGATTCTGATTAGGAACTAGAATGGATGATCCTTGCCAATAACCTTCTACCTGGTTACTGTAGAGCTCTCCTAGGCTTGAACTGGGATTGCCAGCCCTTTCCTGACCCAGGAAAACACTATGTGCCAATCTCTACCTACTATATTGAACCCGTTGATTATTGGAGTATATCAGGATAGAGGCCTTTTTGAACTATGACAATTGAACTATACTGTCTATGCTTGGTTTACCCTGATTTTGTTGTCTAGAATGCTTTTTAGCGCTTGTGGTATAATACACATACTTTATTCAGCTCATAATAGTCCAAAGTTCCCCTTTTCCACTATTAATATTTACTTTGACTAGTAAAGTGCTTCCTATGTTATAAGACTTTGATGGGTCAATTTGATTGATAGTGATAGGAAAAAAAACACACAACATACATGAATAATTTAAAATCACAATCAATTGAAAAACACATTTTATTTTGTAGAAACAGGTGGGAAATCCAAGAATAGATATAGGGGAAGCAGGGCAGAGTTAGGAGAGATGTGATCTAGCCACCCAAGAAGCAAGATGTAAAGAAATAGGTAAGCCATGGGCCATGTGGCAAGACAGATTAATGAAAATGCATTAAGATGTAAGAACTAGAGGTTCTGGCACCTGATCACCCTTCTGGAAAGTCACTCTCCAGGACCAGGGTCAATCTGTAGAGTCTGATCTCAGACTCTCCTTAGGAGACAGGACTAGGGTTTGGCTGTGAGGGGCTCCTCCAGCCACACCTAAAAGAGGGGTCCTTGTATGGCTGGGCCCCACCTACAGGGTGAATTGCATCATCAGAGAAGGCTTTGAAATTCAGACCCTGTCCAGAGCAGAGTCAGAGACTGAGCAGACCCCTTGCACAGAGGAGACAGGAGACATACAAGCCATCTTGCCACAACTGACTAGAAGTGGCCTAATCGTAAACCACTGAAGCCATGGGCAGATGCCAGTGCAAAAATACATATAATAATATAAAGAAGAACAAGGCAACATCAGAAGAAACTGGTGGTTCTACAACTACAAGACCTGAACAGAGCAATGAAGAGGAAAGAGAAGGAAGCAACACCAAAAACACCTTTATGAAGATTATTGAAGCCTTCAAAGAAGATATGAAACATTGCCTTAAAGAAATAGAAGAAAATACAAACAAAAAATTGGAACAGATGAACAAATCCTTGAAAGAAAACCAAGAAAAGGTAAACCAAAAAATGAAAGATGCATTCCAGTAACAAAATCCAACATTCCTTTATGATAAAAGTCCTGGAGAGATCAAGGATACAAGGAAAATATCTCAATATAATAAAGGGGATTTACAAGAAGCCGACGGCCAACATCAAACTTAATGGAGAAAAACTCAAAGCAATCCCACTAAAATCAGGAACTAGACCAAGGATGTCCTCTCTCCCCTTATCTATTCAATATAGTTCTTGAAATTTTAGCTAAAGCAATAAGAGAATGAAAGAAGATTAAGGGAATACAAATTGGAAAAGAAGAAGTGATATCACCTCTATTTGCAGATGATATGAGTTTATACATAAGTGACCCACAAAATTCTGCCAGGGAACTTCTACAGCTGAAAAACCCCTTCAGCAAGGTAGCAGGATACAAGATTAACTCAAGGAAACCAGCAGCCCTCCTATACACTAAAGATAAAAGGGCTGAAAAAGAAATAAGGGAAGCATCACCCTTTATAATAGCTGCAAATAGCATTAAATACCTTGGAGTAACTATAACCAAAGAAGTAGCAGATCTATTTGACAAAAACTTTAAAATCACTGAAGAAAGAAATTGAAGAGGATATCAGAAAATGGAAAGCTCTCCCATGTTCCTGGATTGGTAGGATCAACATAGTAAAAATGGCAATCTTACCAAAAGCAATCTACAGATTAAATGCACTGCCCATCAAAATCTCAACACAATTTTTTACTGACCTGGAAAGAACAATACTCAACTTCATTTGGAAAAACAGGAAAGCCACGATTGCCAAAACAATTTTGCTCAACAAAGGAACCTCAGGAGGCATCACCATCCCCGACTTCAAGTTATACTACAGAGCTACAGTAATAAAAACAGCCCAGTACTGGCATAAAATCAGACATGTGGATAATGGAAAAGAATTGAGGATCTGGGCATTAACCCAAAAACCTATGAACACCTGATCTTCATAAAAGAGACCCAAAATATTCAATAAAAAAAGATAGTATCTTTAACAAATAGTGTTGGCATTGATGGTTGGTAGTGTGTAGAAAAATGCAAATAGATCCAAGCCTGTCACCCTGTACAAAACTCAAATCCAAGTGGATCAAAGACCTCTACATAAACCCAGCCACACTGAACCTGATAGAAAAGAAAGTGGGAAATACTCTCCAATGCATTGGCACAGGTGACCACTTCCTAAATACAACACCAGTGGCACAGACACTAAGACCAACAATCAATAAGTGGAATCTCCTGAAACTGAGAAGCTTCTCTAAAGCCAAGGATACTGTCAATAGGACAAAACGACAGCCTACAGAATGGGAAAAGATTTTCACCAACCCTACAAGTGATAGAGGACTGATCTCTAAAATGTATAGAGAACTCAAGAAACTAGAGCTCAAAACCTTGAATAACCTAGTCAAAAATGGGGTTCAGAACTAAAAAGGGAATTCTCAGCAGAAGAATTATGAATCGCTGAAAGGCACTTGAAAAAATGCTCTACTTCTTTTGCCATCAGAGAAATGCAAATCAAAACAACTTTGAGATACCACCTGACACCTGTCAGATTGGCTAAGATAAAAGACACAGATGACAGCCTATGCTGGAGAGGTTGTGGAGCAAGGGGAACACTCCTCCATTGTTGGTGGGAGTGTAGGCTAGTTCAGCCACTCTGGAATGCAGTATGGGGGTTTCTCAGAAAACTGAGAATCAATCTCCCCAAGGATCCAGCAGTACCTCTTTTGGATGTATACCCTAAGGACGCACATTTGCACTCCAAAGACAATAGGTCAACTATGTTCATAGCAGCATTATTTGTAATAGCAAGAACCTGGAAACAACCTAGATGTCCTCAACTGCAGAATGGATTAACAAACTGTGGTACATCTACACAATGAAATACTACTCAGTAGTAAGAAAAATGATATCCTAAAATTTTCAGGCAAATGGATGGATTTGGAGAATATCCTCCTGAGGGGGGTATCACAAACCCAAAAAGATAAGCAAGGGATGTGGTCACTCATTAGTGGACTCTAAACAAAAAGCAAAAAGCAAAGCATGTTCAAGCTGCAAACCACAAACACTGAGCAGCTTGGAATCTGAAACACCTTGGACTGGCACCTTGGATCCCACTCCCTCCAGAGGAACACCTGACTCAGTCTTCATATTGAGGTGAGGAAACTGGATCTGCCAGGATTGGATACTGAACTGAGCAATACTGGGACCTTGAGACCTCCTGCCCTTGCTGGGAAGAAGATGGGGAGATGTGGAGAAGTGAGAGTTACTGAAAGGGGTTGGAGGGAGGAGGGACCTTGAATAAGGATATACCCGGATAGAAAATGTGACTTTATTCATGATAAAAAATAAAAACACAACAATGCTGCCTTTCTTGAAAGTAAAGGGAACTAACTCATTTCTGCTAAAACTTACACAACTAATAAAGAAATGACAACTGTGAGCATGGGAAGCTTGGGATTTTCTTTTCTTGTTGAACTTTAGATGCATTTGAAACTTTGTCAAATAACATTTACTATGGGTCAATTTTGTGGAGGTTTCAAAAAAATTTTGACCAAACACGATGAGGTCAAACTTAGAACTTCTCTTCATTCTCATGTTTGCTATGAAGATGACAGACATGAGAATTCAAAGACGTCAGACATCCTATGTCAATACACACATATTGGAATTTATCCAGTGGGATTTATTAGGTGCTACTCACAGTAGCCAGCACATAACCTGAGAATGGGCTAATGAGGTCACTCTTTACCTCCGCAAAAAATCCCTGTAAGGCAAAATTGAGGATCCTAATGTTTGCTCTATATAAATTTACAATTTTTGTGAAGTTATTTTGTAATCTCTTGATCTTTAGTTAGTATGTAATGGTCTTAATACCTCTTTTGACAATTGTTTATTAAAAATCTCTGTTTTTAATATTCGAATAGTTATGTATGCTCTTTTGGTGGTTTCTTCAAAATTATTTCTATTCTATACATTGAACATATTATACTAGACATTTGAATGATTACATGAACACAGTTATATATGGTATACATTTTGTGGCTTCTATGTTGAACATGTTTCTATATAAAAAATCTAGACTCTTAGTATACTAATATCTGCATATACATATTCATATTTAATCATGAATTTCTTCCCCTTTATTCTATATAATATTATTCCTGTGTGTTTTATGAGTTTTGTTGTACTAAATACAGATATGCATATTAACAGGATGTGTATTTCATTTTTTATCAGTTCACAACTTACTAGAGACACTGTGGATCATATCAATAGATATTTGGTACATAATTATTGCTATAAAATCTAAAATAGGACTTACTATCTGTATTATGATTGAGATTTGTTCCATTTATTTTCTACACATATTTACAAGTAAATAATGCATTTTCCTTAAAAAAATGTAAGAACTAGCTAGCAATATGTATGAGCCATAGGCCAAGCAGCATGCAATTTAAAAAAAGAAACAGAAACAGAACAAAACACACAAATTTAGATAAATTTAATATAAATTAAAAATTTCATAATGACTACTTTTAATAATTTTATTTGTTAAAATTTTAATGTGAAATAAGAATGTTTTTGCTTAAAGT
The DNA here is from genome assembly GCA_004025045.1 of Sigmodon hispidus. Taxonomy (NCBI): domain Eukaryota; kingdom Metazoa; phylum Chordata; class Mammalia; order Rodentia; family Cricetidae; genus Sigmodon; species Sigmodon hispidus. The sequence continues at coordinate 48,422 of PVIH01011132.1, read as the reverse complement.
CCACTAATGAGTGAGTACATCCCCTGCTTATCCTTCTGGGTTTGTGAGACTTTGCTCAGGAGGATATTCTCCAAATCCATCCATTTGCCTGTAAATTTTAGGATATTTTTCTTACTGCTGAGTAGTACTCCATGGATGAATAAGATAACTTAAAACACACACACACGCGCGCGCGCACACACACACACACACACAAACCTTCTAGTTTGACTGTAGAAGGGTTGCTTAGCAGAAATTTGTGGTGACCCTAGAGCATCCATGGGCATTAGCTATGACCTACTGTGCTTTCTTCATCTGTAGCTGAGCCTAACCTGGCTTGAGAAGCTTTAAATTTATCTTTTATGTTTCATGTATTTTAGAGGAAAAGAGTAGTTTTATTACTGTATTATTTTTTAGCTATCCTGAATGTTTTTTTTATATAAAGTATGCTATTTATTTTCAAAAAAATTTGACCACCATAAAAAGTATATATCACACACTAAAGAAAAATTTATTTTTATGTAAGCACTAGTGCTTTGAAAGATTGGGTTTATGAGGAAAATTCACACAGCTGGCTGTCTGGAGCTCTGGGGAGCTCACTGAATTAAGAACAGCCACTGGAGAACCTTCAGGAAAAGCAACTAGGCCCTCCTAGGATAGACAACTGTCCATTGAGGTGGGCATTATGTAGAGCCTCAAGAGGAGGGATCAGACTGTATTTCTATGTGTAGACTGGCATTTGGAGCCCATTCTTTCCAGAGGAACACTTAACTCTGTCTTGACATTAGGATGAGGAAATAGGATTTGCCTGGAATGGATGCTGAGCTGATCCACCTTGAGACTTCTTACCCTTTTTGGAGAGGGGATGTGAGGATGGGGAGGAGGGAGGGATTGGGACAGGAAGGGAAGGAGAGCAAGGGGATACATGGAAAAAATAAAAAGGACTTTATTTTATATAAAAAAAATTCCTTGAATTTCAATTTTTTTATAATGAAAGCACTGCTTTTTATTATGTATCACATAAGTTTGGTTATTCAGTGTATTCATTTCATTGGAATCAAGAAAGTAGTTTTTTTCTTTAATCTCATCTTTATCCGTTTTTTATTTAGTAGAAAGATGTTCAGGTTGTATTTTATAGAAATTAAAATGATTATACCAGCTTCCTTCTTAGGTCCATTTGCTTCAAATATGTTTTAATTCTTTACCCGAAGGTAATGTTTAAAGTTCATGTGTGTTTTTTTTTTTTAGATATTGCAGAAGGATAGTTTCTGTTCTGTGTCTTTCTTTTATTGTGCAATTGCACTGATATTTAAATATGTCAAATACCAATGATTGTTAATTCTTTTTATATTGTTGTAGGTGGTTTTGGAGTATGTGTGCATGTGTGTTTGTGAGTATGTTAATATGTGTGCTTTATTTTTTTTAATTTTACTGATGTGAGGTTATTTTTTTTCTGTGTGTATTAACTTCATTTTGAAATTTTTATCTAATATCTTCTGGAGGGTAGGTTTTATATATAAACATTATTTAAATTTAAATGTATCATGTAATATCTTATTTTCTTCAAAGACATAGAATAAAAATTTGCTTGGTATGTGTACATAGGCTGGCATCTATGAAATTTTAGAATCTGTAGCATATCTTCTCAACATTTTTCAGGTTTTTACAGTATCTACTGAGAAGTTAGGTGTAATTCTAATGAATCTGATTTAACATATTTTTTGATCTTTTTCTGATGCTGCCTGTAATAGTCCTTCTTTCTTCTGTATGGTTAGTGTTCTGATTATTATATGACAAGGGAACTTTTGTAATCCAATCTCTTTGGTCTTTTTTACCTTAATTAATATCTCCTCTTTTATGTTAGCAAAACTTTCTTCTATAATTTTGTAGACAACAGTTTCTGGATTTTTGAGTTGGATTTCTTCTTTAAGTACATCTATTATGCCATTTTCTAAATTTTGTTTATAATCTCCCAGATTTCCTGGATGTTTTGTACCAAGAGAGTCTTTTTCTGGTAGATCTAACACATTTCTTGACCCATCTATCAATTTCTTCTATCTAATCTTCAGTGGATAAGATTTTATTCCTTGAATTGTGTTGGTGATCTTTAGTTTCAGTTTGACTTCCTAAATTTTTTATTTGCAGGATTCCCTCAGTTTAGGTTTTCTTCATTGATTTTCAGTTTCATGTCTAGAAAAGTTTATATATATATATATGTATGTGTATATATGTTGTTTGTTTGTATTTTATGAGATTTCCTTAAGGAATTAATTCATTTCTTTTTTAAGGACCTTTATTATAGTCATCAAGATTGAGGTCGTTTTTTGAATTTTAGGTAAATTGGAATATCTGAGATATGTTCCCATTGGATAGCTTTAATCTAGTGGAGACATATTGCAATGGCTGCTATTGGTTATGCTTTATGCCAGTATCTAGGCATCTGGATTTGAAATGATTAGGGTCTGATCTATATGCTGATTTCTGGATTTGTCTTTGTTGAATGGATGTTTTCTCAATTGTTTAAGGTTTTTTTCCTCTGGATTTTCAGAGTATATAATGTCTGTGTGGTACCTGTCTCTTTGGTCTATTCTCTGAGTGTGTTTATAGGGAATTCCTGCTAGTGTGGGATTTTAAGAAAGCCCTCTTGTACAGGTTTCTAGCCTCTGCAAGTTAGAATAATGTAGACTGAATTGCTGAGAACTGACATAAGAAATGTGGCTGAGCTGTATAAGATATTGAGAATAGTGCTTTCATGGTAAATGAAAGTTCTCTTGCTATTTCAAAGTGGGAACTGATGTAACACAGTTGGAAACAATGCTAAGACTTCATTACAGGCATAGTAGTGCATGAAGGTTAGACATAATGCTTAGTTGGAATAAAACTGTTTCATACAGGGGGAAGGAGAGAACATCTTCCTAAGAAACACTAGATGGTGTTCTTCTCTAAGTAGAAGACAATCTACTATTAGCTTTTGATGCTGATTTATTATTACACTTTAGCACACCATTTCAAAGCAGTTGAGCTTCAATCAATCAAAAAGTATTTACAGAACTCCCATGAAGTATCAGAGTTGGGCCTGAAAGAGAAAAGAAAGTGGTATTAAGAAGAGAAAATACAGCAAAGCACAAAATAATAGCAGCAGCAACTTTCCAATCAAAATCGGTATGAATTTTTCCTTTCTTTGCAGAACTGTTGGGAAGAGTCTGTATAGCCTTAGAAGTTTTGCAAAGTGAAAGAACTTTATAGTTATAGGATGATACTCTCTGTTTTTCATGATGATATTTAATGAATATTATATATCCTGTTTCTGAATATAACTGTAATTTGGCTGTATAGGAATTTAAAATCATGATGTTGCACAGATCCTTAGCACCTATTGGACCAAGAGAACCTTTATTTAACAACTGATGGAGGCAGACACAGACATCCATAGCTAAGCACCAGGTCGAGCTCCAGGTCCAACTGAAGAGATGGAGGAGAGAGTGTATGAACAAAGGATCAGGATAATAAGGAGCGGTCCCATAGAGAGAGGGGTGAGAGGGGGAAGGGAGTTTGAACAAGGGGATATATGGATAAAAAATATGACTTTATTCATAATAAAAAAGAATATGAAGTTTTGAGGGGATATTTTTGAGAATGCTAGAAGGAGTTGGAAGGAGAGAGTAGGGGTAGATATGCTTTAAAGTGTATATGTATGACTTTCTCAAGAAAAAATGTAAAAGTAATGCTAGAATGTAATAAAACACTATGCATTCCAAAAAAAAAAAGACAGCTGAGGAAACTTCATGGAAAGGAACTAAACCCTCTGAATGTAGAGGACAGTCAATGATGTGGGCACTTTGTGGAGCCTCTTGCAGTAGAAACAGTTTATTCCTGGTGCATAAACTGGCTTCTAGGAAACCCATTTCTTACAGAGGAACACCTTACTCAGTCTTGACACTGGGGGGAGGGACTAGGCTCTACTGTACCTGGATATGCCAGAGAGAACTGACTTACCTTGGGAGTCCTTGACCTCTCTGGGGAATGGATGGGGGGGATGGTGTGAGGGGAGGCTGAGGAAGGACAGGGAGGAGAGCAGAAAGCGGGAGCAGTGGTGGATATAGAAAAAAAAAAAACCTTTTAAGAATATAAAAACTGAAAACAAAGAAAAATGATGTTTTTTGTAAATGATTTTGAATATCCTTTTAAATGTATTTTATGAGCTTTCTATGTTAAATCCCACTAGTTTTAATTACTCTAAACTTCTAGCATTATTCTGAATACATGATCTTTAGAGAAGATCTTTTTAACCTTTACTGTACATAGCATTCTCCAGGGGACTTGGTTGAATCAGCCTGGCTTCCTGTCAAAAGATGCATGGATAAAGAAAATATGGTATTTATATATACACAATAGAGTAAATTTTAGCCATAAGGACTGAAATTTGGTCATTTGCAGTAAAATTGTTTAGTGAAAGCATTTAGGCTTTGAAAGAAAAATATCACATGGTGTCGCTCATTTATGAATTATAGATTTCTATATAGACACACAAAATTACATGTATATGAAAATAGAATTAAGATGGGGGAAAGGAGAAGATGGGGGAAGTGGGAGAAGAAAAGAAGATTAAGTTAATGTAAGTGGTCTACTTGAATAAAAATACCATTATTAAACCCATCACTATAAACAATAAACACACACCAATAAAACATGCAAACACATAAAGGAAAAGTCAAACAAACAAAAATCCAAGAAGAAAAAGCAAACTCTAAGCTATTTGGTCTAGGGTAGGGCCAGGAATTTTGCTGTTTCTGCTCCACAGGCCACACTGAGTAGCTTTTTTTCCCCATGTATATATGGTTACTGAATGAGTTTGTTCCTGGTTATAAACAGGTTTGTATTTCCTCTGGAAAAGTACTTTGCCTTTGCAAGTCTCCATCCATCTTCTTTATCTGGTCTCTGCCATTGCTGTACAATTAATAGTATATTTTATACAGTACTCACCTGATAGATGTAAATGATAAATGGGGAAACATTTTTCTATAAAATAGAAAATATTCTTATAGTTTCTATCCATTCTTTTTTCTTCACCTCCTCCTTCTTCTCCTTCTCCTCCTCCTCCTTCTTTTTGTGCCAGGATACTGGTCTACAGAAACCTCATCAAAAGCCCCCCTGTTCTCCTGTCTCCAGGTTATTTCTGGTCATGAATGGCTTAGGAGAAGATTTGTGTGTTGGGGTGGGGGCATATATACACTGGGGAAGAGAAGATAGGAGGTTTATGTTTGTTGAGGGGCAGGTCTACCTTGGAGAAGTGGAGGCAGAGACAGAGAGATGAGGTCAGATATCTATTGTCTCCTTGGACAAGCTGAAAATACTTTCTTGTCAGTTCTCTTTTTACAGTGTGGAGTTTCATGTAACTTTCCTTTTGGTTTTGTGGAAACTACTGTCTCTCTATCATTAGGTCTAGGGGCTTGTAACTGCTTCCATATTATTATGTTAGTCTATTTTTTGGCTCCTCTGCATTTTGACCTGAGTATTTTAACAGTTCCTCATATTAACTTAATTTCAGTGTACCCTAACTGAAACACTTGGTTACCATTGATTTTGGAAATATAAACAAGTAAAATCTGCTTGGGTTGTAAAAGGACAAAATAATGATACACACTTAATACACTGCTCATTTTCATGGCAATAGCACAGTAATTTTAAGTAATATAGCACCTTGATTATGGTCACCTTATACAGCAAATATTTTATGAAGCATATATTATGTAGGTTGCTTTGGCCATTGAAATTTTGCACACATTTCATAACACTGTGCTATATATGATAAATTTATACAGTTTTATTTGTTAAATAAATGAGCCAGGGAACATGTGAAAAATTTTTAAAAAGGGAAGTTGAACCAAACAGAAAAAGCTCAAATTTGACAAGTTTTTAATTGCTTTACAATTTCTAGTACATGGCAATATTGCATGACTTTATCAGGTCTGTTGGGGCAATGACTGCCATTTGAGTTAGGTCTTCATTAGCTCTGTGGCATTTGAAATGCTCAGACAAATTCTTCTGTTTCTTTGGTTGTTTTGAGTCAGAATCCAAGTTAGCTATAGCTCAGCAGGAGCCTCTGGATTCTTCAGGAATATTTCCCAGACTGCTGGTCTGTATCCTCATTACAATTGATGACAGACAGTAGAAATAATAAATTCATTTTACATTGAAAAAGAATAGTAGTAATTATCTCATTTGACTAAGTATTTCATATGAATATATTAACACTGTCATCAGAGTCCATTTAAATAATACTTGTGCATATATTTTGAGGCATAAAGGTATGAAATCTAAGGCTTTGATAAAAGAAAATTTATTTTTAAAATTATGTTCTTTAAATCTCTCTCTCTCTCTCTCTCTTTCTGTGTGTGTGTGTGTGTGTGTGTGTGTGTGTGTGTGTATTTATCTGTGTCTGTGTGTGGATTTGTGTATGTACCCTTAGAGGTTGAGAGGCATCAGATTTCCCTAGAACTAGAGTTGCAGATGACTGTGAATAGCCAGACTGAGGAGTTAGGAACCAAACTTGGAATGCCTGTAAGAATAATATGTGCTCTTAACCACTGAGTCATATCTCTAGCTTCTGACAGAATGTTCTAATGGTCTAGTTGGAAGAAATTTGTTTTTGTGTGGAATGTACCCACCATCTTATTTAATTTGAACCTATTTAAATGTCAAAAGATTATGCATCTAGTATTTGGCCAGGAATATTCCAAGATGATAAATTTTGTAGTCTTTAATGTGGCAGGGATTTTCTTCTTGGATTTATTGATTCCTTCTTCATTAGACTTAACATTTGAAACTGCAAACTCATTCCCATCTTAAACAAATGGTAATGGACTTTACTTTCCTAGAATTTTATTACTATGATGGAGGACTTGTGGGGAATTTTTTAAAGGGGGAAAATTTCATGGCTTGCTTTCAGAGTTATTACTCAGAGAAGCAGATATGTAACAAGGTTTTATTTTTATTTTATAGTTATTATCCAAATAGATGATAATGTGGCTAACTCTATTGCTCAAATGATTATGACTGGCAGAACTTTTTTATTTGGGACAATTAAGAAGTCTAGTTAGAATGTCTGAAAAAATATAACCATTTCTGGCTTAATTAATTAATGCCTTCTCTACTTGAGTCATTCACATACCCATCATGTGGTGATTGAGAGCAAGTGTTATATGTCTAGATTGGAAAATAGATGTTTCCTCATGGAGCTATTTTTAGAAGCATAGCACATATATACAAGTAAATTTTAATTTATTTTTAGCAATTGTAACAATATTAGTCACTTGATATATAGAAGGAGAATCTTGTTTGATCGTTGGACTGGAATTGGTTGCAAGATGCGTAGGAAAAGTGTTGACATTCGAGTGGGGTTTGAAGGCTGAATTGAAGATGAGAGACAGCAAGTACCAAAACTCTGAAAGATCTTATGGTTCCTATTTATGAAATTGCTTTTTTCTTCTGTAGTCAGTGGAAAGCCTCAAGAGAATTTTAACAAGAGAGGAGATATCAAGTTTACATTTTTGCAAAGACCTTTTTGCAAAGATATAAAGAAATGCACTGAAAGGGAGAAGTGTGTGAGGTGGTAAATACTGGGAGCAACCAGGAGTTAATATCCAAAACCAAAGTTGGCTAGTAACAATGAAGAGATGGAGGCAGATTTAAGAGAAAATTGTGGGGCTCATTTAGCAGAACTTGCTATGTTAAAATTTATTACTATAGCCTGAAACATCCAAAAGAAAATGAATACAAAGAGAAAATGAGTTTGCATTTAGATCATTTGAATTTTTTTTAAAAAAATCCCTAACAGATATCTAAACTATGAGATAACCTTGAAATAGAACACCAAACAAATCCACATAGAGATATGTGTTTGGAAATCATGGAGAAGTTAAGAGAAACAGAGGAGATATTTGCAGAACTCCCCAGTCTGTTTTTCTGCTTTTTTCCTTTTTTTTTTCTGTGTGAAACACTTGGAAGTTATAGAAGATTTTAACCAAGGTTGAGCTTTGAGGTGCCATCCGTATACTATTTTTTTTATTGTTTCTTGAAGACATGGTTTCTCTGTGTGGCTCTAGCTGTCCTGGAACTAGCTCTGTAGACAAGGCTGGCCTTTGAACTCACAGAGATATGCCTGCCTCTGTGCCACCACCACTTGGATCTCTAACTTTTTGTAAAGAATTCCTGGAAGCTAGAATTTGAAGTCCACTATTAATATAGTAAAAGAATAACATATATAAATCACCAGAATCTAAAGATGGTTATAAGAATGTGAAACTCCACCACACAATGGGATAGATTGCCTTACTGTAAAGCCAGAAGTGAACAGAAGAGAAATATTTTTTTACATTGCTCATGACAGTATTTTCTTGGATATGGTACCAAAGTATTAGCAACAAAAATATATAAGTATAAATATGAAACTGGGCAGTTTCTGCAAAGCAAATGACACCAGTAGAGAGAAACTATGTCCTACATTGTAGGAGAAAATACTTGCAAACAATCTTCTGGCATGGGGTTAACTGGTATGCGATAACTAAAAATAGAAGGAAATTCTACACAAATACTATAGCAAAATCCTATAGCAGAACTCTATAAACTCTAAACTCTATTTAAAATGGGCAAAGTGAAATGAGGGAGATGGTCAGTTGGTAAAGTGCTTGTCTTGTAAGCTTTAGGACCTGAGTTAAAAAGCCAAGGCTGGTTGCATTCACTTAAAACTCTAGCACAGAGCAAGGCAGATATGGCTCATTGGTTAGCCATTCTAGCCTAATTGATGAGTTCCAAGCCAACAAGAGACCCTGTCTCAAAAAACAAAATACTTTCTAAGAAATGATACCTGAGGTTGTCCTATGGCCTCCACACACTTCAAATAACTTGAATGTACATTTTCCTCTAAAAAGATATGTAGATGGCCAAGAGGTCTACAAATGACAAGTAATTATGGAAATGTAAATTAAAATCATGCAATGTTACCTCACACCAGCTATGGTTAAAGAGGCAAAAATAAAACATAAACAAGCATTTGCAAGGATATAGAATAAATGAAAGCATGTGTAGTATTGAGGGCCATGTAAAATATTTCAGGCACTATGACAAACAGCAATTTTTGGAGGTTTCACAAAACAACAGCAACCAGAATTAGCACACTGCCAGGGCCAGGTAGGTATTCCCAGAAGAACTTAAGTCTGAATATTGATGAAAATTATATACTCTTGTATTCAGTACAGCATTGTTAACAATAGTCAACATTTGGAAGCCAATGTCTACCAACTGTAGAATGAATTTAAAATGTGACATAATAATACGCAATAATTGGAATAATCTTCAGTATAAAAAAGGAAGTTTTGCCATATGCAACAACACAGATGAACCATTGGCACATGATACTAAGTACAGCATGAGAGTTATGAGATAGATAAGACAAGTTTTACCTAAATGAAGTGTTTTCACTAGCTAAATTCATAAATACAGAAATAGAATGTTGTTTGCTAGGGTCATGATAAGGGAATCAAAAAGTTATCTGAAGTATATTGTTTCAGTTATGTAAGATAAGTTCTAGAGATTTTTTTATGTGCCAAGAGGCAACAATCCTGAGTTGTCTGTTTAAACAATTTGTAATTGGGGGTAGATTTTATATTGTGCAAATCCCTCAAACCATATATGTATTTTTTTTAAATTCTTGGAAGTGACAAATATGTTTATCTTAAAATGATGATGGTTTCATGAGTATATAATTCATAATACATATGTTCAAGCATACATATATATATAATATTACATATGTTATTCTTTTACATATACCTATTTACATACATGTATTATATATGTAAAAGAGAGATTATGTTGTCTCTTGAATGTCTGCTCTTTTCTGAAGGGGAAACAAAGGGGTAATGGATCTGGGGAGAGAAGGGGTTAGGGTGCAGACTTGGAGGACTGGAGGGAGGGTAAATTGTGATCAGTTTATATTGTGTGAGAGAAAAATCTATTTTCAATAAAAATTTAAAAAAATATGCAGAACAATAGTCATATTTAATCCAAAGTATAATTCTTCTACAGAATGCAGGTAATTCTGAAGCCAGAAATACTTGAGGAAGACCTCAACCATTTGAAATGGCTGTCACAAACTGCTTCATTAAAATCCTATGTCTTTTACAGTCTTATCTTTATTTCATTGAGAACAAACTGATATTTTTACTACTTTCAATAAGTACTTAGAACATGTCTTTAAAATTATTTTATTTAGGATTTACTTAATCATTGCTTCTTCAATTCACATTAAGAAAAGTGGATGGAGGGAATCAAAGCTTTTTTTTTTTCATTGGTTTCTTTATTTTGTTTTTTGGAAACAATTATATATATACTCAATCTACTCAGAGTGACATTAGAACTCAGATCTCAAATAGATAAGATGGTAGTAAAGCTCCTCTGTCTACACTAGTAGTAACATTTAGTGGATCCAGTTTGTAAAAACTGCTGCATACCCTGAATCACCTATGGTCTGGCTTCCAACTCAACCCTGAATCACCTATGGTCTGGCTTCCAACTCAACATCCAGAATCCTGCTGCTCTGAGTTTACTACTGTTTATCAGACTTACTGAATTTTTTATCAGTAAGGATGCTGAGTTGTTCTTTTCATGAATCAACAGCAAGAATAAAACTAGTTGGTTCATTTTTGAAGAAATTTGTAGAAATATTACAGTGAATTCTAAGTAGCCATGTATGTGTGCATATTCTTGTGTTTATATATGTCTCATATTCTGAGATCAATGCTGAAAACTAAGAGTCCTTCTAGCTGCATAGCAAGGTTCTGGGATCCTGATAAAGGATCTGTCACAGAACTATACACCCAAGGTGGTTGAGAAAGCTGATGAAAATCTACATATGAAAGAAAGTTGACCATAGCTTTAGAAACCAATTGAATTGGATAAAGTGAAATGATAACAATCTTAAAAACTTAAAAAAAATCTTTTTTAAAAAATGCAAATCCCAATTGGTGTTGTAGCTGTTAAGATGAGACATAAATGGAATTTATGTATGCCTTTTGTAATTAGACGTTGGCTACATTGTGACAAACTGCCAATCCAGCTGAGGAAGTTATATTTTTATTCTGAAGGCAAGAGAAAGCCACCTGCAATGTTATATATTTGGTTTAAATAAGGCATAGCATATCCTAGGGTTTCCATGCATTTCTTTTACTTGAATAGTTTCAAAAAAGTCTATTCAGGTATAATTTATGTGCATAAAATTTACTTGGCAAATGCGTAGAATAGAGTAACAACCACCAAAGTTAAACTATGGAATACTAGGCAAATGATTCTCAACTTTTATCAACTCTCCTTCCCACGCTAGCTTGTATCAACCACTTATATTTTTCTCCATTCCATAATTTTACAACTTTGGGGCAATCACTATGAAAACAGTTTTGCAGTTTCTTCTCATGTAAAATATGAACTTATCAGATGACTTAGCAGCAAAGTCTGAAAAGTCTAGTTACTCCACATCCTGTCCAACACGTGATAGAATTAGCTTGTAACTATTCATAAGAGTTTTGTAATGTTGTGAGGTTAGAGAGAAACCTGGTGCTAGGGAAACACCCAAGAAGAACCCATAAGGTGTCCCCAGCCAGGACTCCAAGCAATAGTAGAGAGGGTGCCTAGACGGGACTTCCCCTATAATCAAATGAATAACCACCTTAATTGTCATTATAGAACCTTCATCCAACAACTGATGGAGGCAGAAGCAGAGATCCATAGCTAAGTACTAGGTCGAGCTCCAGTTCCAGCTGAAGAGAGGGAGGAGAGAGTATTTAATAAAGGAGTCAGGAACACGAGGAGGAGATACACAAAGATAGCTGATCTGAGCTACAGGGAGCTCACTGACTTAGAAATAACAGCTGAGGAGCCTTTTTGGAAAGGAAGTAAACTCTCCAAATGTAGACAACAATCAAAAGGTATGGACAGTTTGTTTAACCTCTTGCAGTAGAGCCAGAGAATTTTCCTGGTGCCTGAACTGACATCTCAGAGCCCATTCCCTATAGAGGAACACCTTACTCAGCCTTGACAATGGTGAGAGGTTTGAACCTACCTCAAATGGATAGGCCAGACAGAACTGACTCACCTTAGGATTCCTTTTCCTCCCTGGGGAATGGATGGGGGAAAGAAGGAGGAAGACTGAGGGAGGACTGAGAGGAGGGGAGGGAGGTGGGGCAGTGGTGGGAATGGGAAAAACTTTTTAAAAAATAGAGATAAAAAGAATTTTGTAATGTTATTTCATTGCATAATTAATTTCTATTCTCTTAATGTCAATATTGTTAATCACATTTTTAAATGCAGATACAATATTTTATAAATATTTTCTCCTACAAATGGATGATGGGTTTATTACCTAAGTGTCTTCCATAAGATACAAGTTTGACATACTGATGAAAAATAGTTTCTCAAAGTTTTTTAAGTGTTGTTTGGCACTTTCCCCCAATTAGAGGTAATAAAGATTATTTCTTGCCATCTACTCCTTCTAGGTGAGTTTGCTTCTAATTGTTCTAAGGCTTTCAGCTGAGCTGTTAGGTCTCTAGTGTGGGATTTCTCTAGGTTTTTCATATAGACATCTAGCGCTATGAATTTTCCTCTTAAGACTGCTTTCATTGTGCCCCACAGTTTGGTATGTTGTGGATTCATTTTCATTAAATTCTAGGAAGACTTTGATTTCTTTCTTAATTTCTTCCTTGACCCAGAAGTGGTTCAGCTGAGTGATGTTTTGTTTCTATGAGTTGGTAGGCTTTCTGTGATTTTTGATGTTGTTGAACTCTAACTTTAGGCCCTGGTGGTCTGATATGATACAAGGTATTATTTCCATTTTTTGTGTCTGTTGATACTTGCTTTATGACCAATTATGTGGTCAATTATAGAGAAAGTTCAATGAGGAGCTGAGAAATAAGTATATTCCTTTGCATTTGGGTGCAAGCTTCTGTAAATATCTATTAAATTCATTTGCATCATAACCTCTGTTAGACTCCATATTTCTCTCTTGAGTCTCTGGTTGACCTATCCAAGGGTGAAAGTGGAGTATTGAAGTCTCCCACTATTAGGGTGTAAGAGTTGACATAGGATTTGAGCTTTAGCAGTGCTTCTTTTACATAGATAGATGACCTTATATTAGGGGCATAAATATTCAGGATTGAAATCTCAACTTGACCAATTTTTCCTGAGATGAATAAGTAATGTCCATCCTGGTCTCTTTTAATTGATTTTAGTTTGAAGTCAACTTTGTTAGATATTAGGATGGCAACACCAGCTTGTTTCTTAGGGCCATTTGCTTGGAAAATCTTTTCCCAACCCTTTACTCTGAGCCTTTGTCTGTCTTTAAGGTTGAGGTGTGCTTCTTGTATGCAGCAGAAGGATGGCTTCTGTTTTTGTATCCATCTTGTTAGTGTGTGTCTTTTTATAGGTGAATTGAGTTCATTGATATTAAGGGTTAGGGATTAAGGGATATTAGTGACCACTGATTGATATTTTCTGGTATTTTTGGTGGTGGGTTGTATGCATTTCCTTTCTCTGGGCTTTTCTTCTGTGGAGTTATTGATTGTTTGTGGTTTCATGGGCGTATTTGGGATCCTTAGGTTGGAGTTTTTCTCTAATGCTTTCTGAAGGGCTGGATTTGTAGATAGGTATTGTTTAAATCTGACTTTGTCATGAAATATCTTGTTTACTCCATCTATGGTGAATGATAGTTTTTCTAGGTGCAGTAGTCTAGGTTGGCAGCCTTGCTCTTTCAGTATCTGTATAACTTCTGACCAAGACCTTCTTGCTTTCATTGTATTCATTGAATAGTCCGGTGTTATTATGATGGGTCTGCCTTTATAGGTAAGTTGAGCCATTTCTTTTACAGCTCTTAAATTTTTTTTCTTTATTCTGTATGTTTTGTGGCTTGATTATTATGTGGTGAGTCAACTTTATTTTTGGGTCAAATCTATTTGGTGTTCTGTAAGCTTCTTGTATCTTTATAGGCATCTCCTTCTTTAAGTTGGGAAAGTTTTCTTCTATGATTTTATTGAATACATTGTCTGTGCCTTTGAGCTGATATTCTTCTCCTTCTATTCCTATTATTCTCAGGTTAGGTCTTTTCCTGGTGTCCCAAATTTCCTGAACGTTTTGTGTTACAGTTTTTTTGGTTTTAGTGTTTTCTTTGACTGATATATCTATTTCTGCTATTCAGTCTTCCACTCCAGAGATTCTCTTCTCCATCTCTTGGATTCTGTAGGTTATGCTTGTGTCTGTCCTTATATCTCTTTTCTTCAGTATTTCTATTTCCACCTTTGCCTCATTTTGTGCCTTTTTAATGCTTGCATTTCACTTTTTATTTTCTGGAATGTTTCTTTAATTTTTGTGTTTTCCTTTTCTTGGTTTTCTTTCCAAGATTTGTTTCTTTTCTTCTATTTCTTTAAGGGAACTTTTCATTTCCTCTTCGAAGGCTTCAATAATCTCCATAAAGGTGCTTTTGCTGTTGTTTCCTTCTGTTTCCTCTTCATTGCTCTGTTCAGGTCTTGTAGTTGTAGAACCATCAGTTTCTTCTGGTGCTGCCTTGTTGTTCTTTATGTTGCTATATGTGTTCTTGCACTGGCATCTGCCCATGGTTTCAGTAGTTTACAGTTAGTCAGCTCCTAGACAGTTGTTGCTAGAGGGCTTGTGCGTCTCCGATCTGCTCTGAGCAAGGGGTCTGTTCAATCTTTGACTCTTCTCTGGACAGGGGACTGTGTTTTCAAGGCCCTCAGTTCTTGTCTGATGGCATAGTTGACCCTGGAGACGGGGTCCATGAGGGCAGGGCCTAGAGCCTTCTGCTGGGACGAGTCTGAGATCAGACCCTTGGGTGTGAGCCTGAGCCTGGAGAGGAATTCTCCAGACTGTGGCCCAGGGGATGGGAACCGCTCACCTTTGACTCTGCTCTGGATGGGGACCAAAGGTTTGTAGTTAAAAGTTTTGCCTTTAGGTTTATATCCACTATGAGTTCATTTTTAGACGGTATGAGATATTAGCTAAGAATCTCTCTTTTTTCCTCTCTCCTTTTTTTGCAAATGAGCATCCAGATGCTCTATGTTGTAGAACCATTTAATGAGTACAGTACAGTCATTTTCCTCTATTGAATTTCATTTGCGCCTTTGTTGAAATCATTTGACCATGTATGTATGGGTCTATTTTTGGACTGTCTATTCTGTACCATTGATCAATGTACCTATCTTGTTGCCAACATAACACCAATTTGATTGCTTTGTAGGAGGTCAGCTAAGCAAGAAGTAATAAGAGATAGCTGTTTCTTTGGGGAAAACAACTTTAATAATTATGGTTCCTTTGCTTTCACATACAGATTTTAGAATGAGTTAATTGATTTCTGCATAAGACCTCCTGGTACTTCTATTGAGGCTATAGTAAATTAATAGATGAATTTTGGAGAAAATTTTTATCCTAACAATATTGAGTTTTATAATTCTCTACAACTATATCTCTCTTTAAAAATCTGGTTTGGTTATTTTATTAACCTTGTGCATAATTTATTATACATATATTTGCTTATTTTGTTATATTGTGCTAGAGTATCTCTGGCTTTTTTCTAGTTTTTATCAAAAATTTTAATTTATTTCACATACCAATCTTTCTCTCTTTCTACTCCCTTCCCTCACTGTATAAACCCCTATCAACTTCCCAGAAAGGTTAAGGTCTCTCATCGGAACCAACAAAGCATCAAGTTGAGGCAAGACAAAGATACTCCCCACTGCTTCCTGCATCAAGGCTGAGAAAGGCATCCCACTATAGGAAAGAGGTTCCAAAACAACAGCTCATGCACTCATGACAGATCCTGTCCTGGTCCCATTTCTAGAGTACCAACAAATAGACGAAGCTACACAACTGTCACTAACATACATACATCTTAGGTCAGTACTTTGTAGGCTACTTAACTGTTACTCTAGAGCCCATGAGCTTCCATAAGCTCAGATTAGCTGTCTCTGTGGTTTTCCTTGTCATGATCATGACCGCCCTTGCTCTCTTCAACTGGACTCCCAGTGCTTGGCTGTGGATCTCTGCATCTGCTTGCATTAGTTACTAGATGAAGATTCTGTGATGACAATTAGGGTACTCACCAATCTGATTACTGGGATAGGCAAGTATATCTCCAATATTGCTGAGAGTCTTAGCTGCGGTCATCTTTTTAGATTTCTGGGAGTTTCACTAGCACTAGATTTCTCCATAACCCCATGATGGCTTCCTCTATCATGGTATCTCTTTTATTGCTCTTCCCCAACTCAACTATCTCAATCCCTCATGGTCTTGTTCTTTAGCCCCTTGCCTCTCCTCCCTCACCCCAGTTTACCAAGGATATCTCGTATATTTCTCCCTCCCAGGAGAAATATCTAGGACTGTAGTTGGGTTATCCTTTGCTTTGCATCTACTATTGACTTATGAATAAATATATAACATGCTTGTCTTTCTGAGTCTGGTTAGCTCACTCAGATACTTTCTAATTCTATTCATTTGCCTGCAAGTTTCATGATGTTATTGTTTTTCTACTACTGGGTAATACTCATATATATATATATATATATATATATATATATATCTCACAACTTCTTTATCCGTTATTTGGTTTAGGGACATCTAGCTTGTTTCCAGATTCTGAATATTACAAATAATGCTGCTATGAAAATAGTTGAGCAAATGTCATACTGGTATGACTGAGTATCCTTTGGGCATATGCTCAAGCATGTTATCGCTGGGTTTTGAGGTAAACTGATTCCTGATTTCCTGAAAAAACACCATAGTAATTTTCTTTTTTTTTCTTTATTTATTTTGTATTTATCAAGAAAGACAGTAAAATGAATTTAAAATGCTGATAAGTTAACAATAACTATAAAGAAGATAAAAATCATAAGCATGACTTATCAAGGGTGATAATACAAATAAGATTGCTACACATATATTTACTTTGTGTTCAGCTTTCCCTCTGAATTTTTTTTCCATCCCTGTATATCCTTATTCAAGGTCCCTTCCCCCTCCCACCACATCAGGTCATTTTTCTTCTCTGCAACTCCCCATCCCCTCCCTGGGCAGGGAGCAGACAGTCCTATGGTCCCACTGACCCAATATTGCTTAGTTCAGTCTCCACTCCTGGCAGATCCAGCTTTCTCCCCACTCCCTCAAGAGTGAGTCAGGTGTCCCTATAGTTGGAGTGAGATCCGAAGGGTCAGTCCAGGGTGTTTCTGATCCCAAGCTGTTCAGTGGTTGTGGTTTGCAGCTTGGGCATGCATGGCTTTTTTCTTGTTTGTTTGTTTGTTTAGAGACCACTAATGAGTGAGTACATCCCCTGCTTATCTTTTTGAGTTTGTGATACCTCGCTCAGGAGGATATTCTCCAAATCCATCCATTTGCCTGTAAATTTTAGGATGTCATTTTTTCTTACTGCTGAGTTGTTCTCCATTGTGTAGATGTACCACAGTTTATTAATCCATTCTTCAGTTGAGGGACATCTAGGTTGTTTCCAGGTTCTTGCTATTACAAATAAAGCTGCTATGAACATAGTTGAGCTAATACCTTTGGAGTGTGAATGTGCCTCTTTAGGGTATACACCCAGAAGTGGTATTGCTGGTTCCTTGGGGAGATTGATTCTCAATTTTCTGAGAAACCACCATACTGCATTCCAAAGTGGCTGAACAAGCTTACACTCCCACCAACAATGGAAGAGTGTTCCCCTTGCTCCGCATCCTCTCCAGCATAGGCTGTTCTCTGTGTCTTTTATCTTAGCCAATCTAACAGGTGTCATGTGGTATCTCAAAGTTGTTTTGATTTGCATTTCTCTGATGGCTAAAGATGATGAGCACTTTTTCAGATGTCTTTCAGCCATTCGTAATTCTGCTGAAAATTCCCTTTTTAGATCTGAACCCCATTTTTTTGATTGGGTTATTCAAGGTTTTGGGCTTTAGATTCTTGAGCTCTTTATATATCTTAGAGATCAGTCCTCTATCATTTGTAGGGTTGGTGAAAATCTTTTCCCATTCTGTAGGCTGTCATTTTGTCCTATTGACAGTGTCCTTGGCTTTTCAGAAGCTTCTTAGCTTCAGGAGATCCTACTTATTGATAGTTGGTCTTAGTGTCTATGCCACTGGTGTTATATTTAGGAAGTGGCTGCCTGTGCCAATTCGTAGAAGTGTATTTCCCACTTTCTTTTCTCTCAAGTTTAAAGTGGCTGGGTTTATGTTGAGGTCTTTGATCCACTTGGATTTGAGTTTTGTGCAGGGTGACAGGCTCGGATCTATTTGCATTTTTTACACACTTCCATCCAGCTATGCCAACACCATTTGTTAAAGATACTATCTTTTTTTCATTGAATATTTTGGGTCTCTTTTATGAAGATCAGGTTAGGGTTAGGGTTGGATTTTTTTCTTAGAGATGAATTTATGAATAGGTTTTGTTTAAATCTGGTTTTATCCCAGAAAGATAAGCAGGGGATGTAATCACTCATTAGTGGACTTTAAACAAAAAGCAAAGCACACCCAAGATGCAAACCACAACCACTGAACAACTTGGGATCTGAAGCACCTTGGACCAGTACCTTGGAGCCCATTCCCTCCAGAGGAACACCTGACCCATTCTTAATGTTGAAATGAGGAAATCAGACTTGCCTGGAGTGGATTGGATGCTGAACTAAGCCACCTTGGGACCTCATGTCCTTTCTGGGGAGAAGATGAGGAGAAGGGGAGAAGAGCGAGTGACCAGGAGGGATCAGGAGGGGGAAGGGAGTTTGAACAAGGGGATACATGGATAAAAAATGAGAATTTATTAAAAAAATAAAAATAAAGAAAAAATCTGGGTTTATCAAAAAATATTTTGTTTTTTTCTGTCTATGGTGATTGAAAGTTTTGCTGGGTAATCATGGCTGGCATCCACGGTCTCTTAGTGTCTACAAAGATGTCTGTCCAGGCCCTTCTAGTTTTCAGAGTCTCAGTTCAGAAGTTGGGAGTAATTTTGATATGTCTACTTGCTTATATGTTTTACTTATTTTTTTTCTTTGTAGCTCTTAATATTTTTTCTTTATTTTGCATATTTAGTATTTTGATTATTAGGTGGTAAGGAAACATTTTTGGTTCTGTTTATTTGGTGTTCTGTAGACTTCTTGTATCTTCATAAGAATGTTTTTCTTTAGGTCAGGGAAGTTTTCTATAATTTTGTTGAATATATATATATATATATTGTGATTTTGAGCTGGAATTCTTTTCTTTCCTCTATCTTCATTATGCTTAATTTTGATCTTTTCATAGTCTCCCAGATTTCCTGGATGTTTTGTGTTAATAATTTGTTGAGTTTAAGTGGTTTTTTGATCAATGAATCTGTTTTCTCTACTGTGTCTTCAACACCTGAGTTCTCTCTCCCATCTCTTGTATTGTGTTGGTTATGCTTGTGTCTGTATTTCCTGTTTATTTACCCAGCTTTTCCTTTTTCAAAATTCACTCTGTGTTTTCTTTATTGCCTCTATTCAATTTTCAAGTCTTGAACTGTTTCCTTCATCTGTTCATTTGTTTTTCTTTGCTTTCTTTAAGGGATTTATTGATTGCTTTCAACTTTTTCTTTGTTTCTTCCTCAATTTCTTTAAGGGCTTCTGTCGTCTTCATAAAGTTATTTTTAAAGTCATTTTCTTCTGCTTCATCTGCATTGTGTTCTTCAGGTCTTGCTGTTGTAGAACAACTAGTTTCTAGTGATTTTATATTGCCCTTTATATTGTTCAATGTATTCTTACACGGCCATTTACCCATCTGGGTTTGGGATAATTATAGGTATAGGTGTTGATTCTTGTGATATCTTTTTTTTTGAATGAGTCTTCTGTTCTTTTATTGTCTTTTAGCCTGAATGGCCAAGGGTTCTGGTGATGGGCTGGTTGTTAGGTTGAGTAGAGTTGTCTCAGCTGAGGTTTGTGGGGGTTTGAGTGCCTAGACCCAGGCATATTGTCTAGTTCTTCTGGTTGTTGTGGGCTTTATTTATATCTCTGTGGTCTGTTCTTCCAACCGGAGTCGACTGTGCCTGTGTCTATGTAGTTTGTTCTTTCAACTGGTGTAGATTTTACCTGTGCTTGTTCTTCCGACTGGTGTGGGTGGCACTTGGGCCTGTTGGGTCTGCTAATGTTGCTGGAGAGGTCTGTTGACAGAGAGGCTGCTGTTCTTCCAATTGCTACATGTGGTCCTTGTGCCTCTAAGGGCTGCTGATACTGAAGGAGATGGTTGCCTTGGGGAGGATGATGTATTCAGTGTGTTTGGGTAGCACTATTGTCTTGTAGGTTATAGAGTCCAAAAGGTGATAGTGGCGGTGATGAATCAGCCTCCCTACAGAACTCTTATCTTCTGGGTTGCTGATAGCATATCCTATTGTTTACCTGATACTACTGTAAATGGTACTAATGAGGGTATAGCCGTAAGTGTCTTTGTCAGCTAAGGTTGGTGGTGACAATCTTTTTTGCCAATACTATAAATGTATGAAGCAATGTTGAAGGTTGTTGCCATATATGGTGGCAATAGTTGATGAAGCGTGAACAATTGCTCACTAAGGAATCTGATATTCAAAGATACCTCTTGGCATTGAGTGTGGATTCTGGACCTGTGTGTAGTCATGATCATGCCTGTGTCTGAAAAGTGTCACTTGTGCAGTAAATAAGGGGAGACATGTAACATATACATGCATAATAGGACTATGGCTATGAGACTTTGTACCTAGAATGTGGGAACTCTCACTGTTGCACTTAGAACATTGTCAAGAATCAGATACTTGCAAAGTAGCTAGGAAATAAAGACAAACCTATGGCATTTGAAGAGTTAATAATAGGTCCAGTGTTGGGATTGGGCCAAACACTCTATGATGTCTAAGTTAAGTGTCTAAAGCATGGACATTGTGCATGAAGACTTTGCTTTAGAGCCCTGGGTATGGCACAATTGACATTGGCAATGAGGTATGAGTGGACTCATTTTACTCACTTATCATGGGTCAGGAAAGTAGGCATTAGGAAGGTGGCTTTGAGGTTGGAGGATGTTCAAGAACTAATGTTTCTTGAGTGGAAGAGGTATACAAAACCTCCATTTATTTTCTGGCTGCTTCTATTGGGGGTGGCTATCAGTTGTTTCCATTTCAGGGGATACTGTCTTTTATGGAGCAGCCTGCTATGGAAGATGATGGCTTAACTTAAATACATGAATACAACCTGTCCAGTATGTAGAATGTTATCACAGTTTCATAAATGTATAGAGTGTATTTTTATCATGTACAACTCAAATCCTCATTCCTACTCCCTTTGGACCCTCCTAACACTTCCTCTCCCACTTTCATGTCTTCTCTTTTGCTTTCAAAGCCCACTAATCCAGTTAAAACTGCCTGCATGGTTATTACATTATTTCTGCCTTCTTCAATATTTCCTCAGCATTGGTGTGTGTGGTGATAGAAATTTCTAGTTTGGGGATGAGTATGCCACAGTCTTAGTATTTTGACCAGTTATGAGACTCTGCATTGACTGTTATTCACTGAAAAATGAAGCTTTTCAAACCAATGTTGAGAATAGCATAAACTTATGGGTATAAACATAGAAGTTTGAAGATGTTTAAATTTACCAAATCAACAGTAGTAAGGATCCCCCTAGGGACCATGACATCCTCAACTATGGCCTTCATATCTTTCTATTCGGTAAAGGGCTTAAATTCTTTTCTGTGAAGCAGGCCTCAGATTGAGTCAGAAAGTAGTTGTTTGCTCTCATATCACCATTACACCAGTAAGCATACATGGCCTGGCATGTCAGTAGTGTATAATACAGAGTCAACTGAGGAAGACTCTTGATAACATTTCTCTACCAGCAGCCTACATGGCATTTTTTTGGTCTGATGAAAGCTAGCCATCAAGGATGAAATTTCCAGGTAAGTACCAGCTTAATTTCATATGTCCCAGAACTAAAATGTTTCATGTCTTCAGCAATAGGGTTTTCCCATCTGTTTATAAATGGGGAATTAAGAGCAATAACAATAACCTGTCCTGTTTTGGAGGAGTTTGGGCATTCCTGACTAATAACTTTTAGGGTGCTATCCTACCCCTAGCACTAAAATTTTACTCAATAAATCATGTTTTCTATAGATGATTTTTGAAAAACATTTCTTTCATAGACTAGTATACAAAGCAATGAATTTGTTATGACATCTTTTTGTCATTTGATATGTGTCATACTTCATTTTTATTTGCTTCTCTCTCACATTGCCCTCTTCAATACCTCCATTCCTGATTTTGGCTGGTTCCTTTCTGCCATCTAGGTAGTCCCTTATTCTACTCTCTTAACACATGTATTCTATTACCCTTTCTATTTTCTATCTCTGTTAAGATCTTTTTCTCCCTGCTCATGATCCCTATTCTAGTTGTCTATAAAAATTAATAAATAAGTATGTAAATACACATATATAATTTTAAATTTAAACTCCATATTTGAGATAAAAATGCAGAATTTTGTCTTTATGAATCTGACTTGATTCACATAACATAATTATTTCAATTTGCATATATTTTCTTATGAATATCATGATTTGATTTTTTGATTCAATTTTTCTTACTTAAACACTTTTATTTATTAATTTTATGTTTTTGTTATGCTTGTGTGAGTTTACATGTGCCATGAATACAGTTGCCTGTAGAGGCCAGAGGGTATTGGATCCCCTTGAAGTGGAATTATAGCTGGTTGTAAACTACTGCTATGAACCAAACCCAGGTATCCTAGAAAAGCAGCATATGCTCTTAACCACTCAGCCAACTCTCCAGTCTCAGGATTTGATTGGATTTTCTTTATGGCTGCATAATTTCATTGTATTATATAACACTTTTTCTTTTTTCATTCATGTGTTCATAGATACCTAGGCTGGTTCCATTTTCTGGCTATTGTCAATAGTAAAGTTGTAATCGTGAGTGTACAGCTATCAAAGCAGGTGCGTTCTTTATGTTTGCCAATGATGAGCTGATTGTCTACCTCACTGCAGTTATTACAGATTTTTTGTGTACATAAGCAATGACACTTTTGAAGGTAAGAAGCGGGAGTGAGTGTAGACCTATATGTGAATCATTCTGTCATCTGTGGTATAAGTTTATTGGTGACATCCGTAACATCTCCCTGCTAGAGAAGGACTCAGTTCTAAGAACTTTTATGCATTTCTAAGCTTGTGAAAATTTTAACTCCATTTTCTGACTGGCAGCCTCATGCTTCTTTTCACATATTCCATTTTTCTTACATTATATTGGTTTATATTCACATAACCAATTCTGGTGACATTTATATATTCTAGTTTTTATATATTTTTTGAGCTTTGAGAATTTCTGCAAGAGTGTTCCTTATCTGTTTCTACCTGGTTGAATCATAGTATCATCTCTTAATACTTTAGATCCTCCTTTCAGAATATATGACTATTTGCTTCCTCCTGTTGATTTTTTTTCTTTGAGACATGGTCTGAGTATACAATCCTGGCTGTTCTGGAATTCACTCTGTAGACCAGGCTGGCCTCAAACTCAAAGAGATCTGTCTGTCTCTGCTTCCCAATTGCTGGGATTACTTGCATGCACTGTCATGCCTGGCTCAATTTTTTTTTTTTTTTTTGGGACAGCATGTCAAATTTCTCTTTTGATAGAGAGGGGGTGCTATTTTCCACTTATAAATGTCATTCTCAAAAGACATATTTTCTTCTCATCCATACTCCTTTTTATACCAATGTACCTTCTCTTGTTTCTAGAAGAGATGTTTTACATGAAGAATAGAGTCTTTATTAAATTTAAATATGATGAAATGAAAAATCATATTTTCAGCAAAATTTTTATTTCTGCTATAATCTTTGCAGTATATGTTAAACTTTGTGGTAAATAAAATATGTGAATGGTATTTTACATATTTGTTTTGTATTTAATATTTCTTTCTCTGAGTATTAAAATGTTTTTAGAAATAGGGAACAGAAACACACCTTGAACTTGTTTCAAAAATACAATCTAACAGAAAGAATGTTATGGGGGGTGGTCAAAGAAGGAGCCAGAGAAGAATTTGATTGAGATGGACTTTCAGAATGGCTTTTACCCTAAGGTATTCTCTTTCATTTCTTACTTCTCTTTTTTTCCATCCAAATATGCCAAACCCAGGCACAGATCAGCTGACAGTTGTACATTTCTTATAATTTCAGCTGCTAGAAAATATGCTTTTCGATTACTAATCAAAAACTCATAATGTGCTCATGAAATGGGCTTTTTTGTAAATGGGGAGGTCATAAGAGTGGGTATGAATCTGAAAGGACTGATAACTGAGGTTGATGGGGTGTATGATGTAAAATCATCAAATTATATATATATATATATATATATATATATATATATATATATATATATATATAAAAGAAATCATTAGTTAGCCCAGCTTTTGTTAAGGATTCTCTTCCGAACCAGGTAAATATGACCAGAAGAAAGAATCACATACCAATAAGTTATTTCATGGTTTGGGAAGATCTAGTTCAATATCAGGTAGCTAGAATATTTTTTGCCTTTGGTGAAGGTTCTCAATGACAATGACAGGGAAAACATGTGGAAATAAATTTAACACATCATGACCTAGGAAGCAGAGACCAGAGATGATGGTTTTGCCATCAAAGATATGACTTCCTATCACTCTTCCCATAGCCCCACTTTTAGAGACCAAAACTTTGAGACTTGGACCTTTGAAGATATTTAACAACTAAACTACAGCATGGGTATACATACTTATGTAATAATTAAATCAAGTTAATTGGCATTGTACATTACCTAAACTATATATTATATATTGGTGATAAACTCCTTCAAAAATAGTCTTATCTATCTATTTGTATACATATAATATTGGCAAAGAAATTTCAGACAGCTTCTTTTTGAAAGGTTAGAATTCCAGGCAGTGTTATTTTTGTCTTTGAATTTAAAACATCTTCAGAAACATAAAAAGAAATAGCTGTGCTGAAATAAACTTTCACACACACACCTTTTTGCATCTTGACAAACATTTTCGATCTGCTTCTTGGTAAGCCTCTTACATAATTATGCTGAGAATTTAAGCAAGAAATTATCCAGAATAATATTTTTTTATATTACCAAAGCAACAATAAGATATAAGCAGTTTGATGAGGTGTACGTGTATATATATATATATATATATATATATATATATATATATATCCTATAATATGGATTTCTTGTTGATATATGCAGAATACCCCTTTGAAATGTTTTTTTTTTTCTTACTGGGAATCACTCTCCCCAAGGATCAGCAATACCACTACTGGGCATATAGCTTAAAGATACACATTCACACTCCAAAGGCATTAGCTCAACTATGTTCATAGCAGCATTATTCATAATAGCAAGAAACTGGAACAAGCTAGAGGCCACTCTACTGAAGAATGGATTAACAACTGTGGTACATCTTCATAATGGAGTACTACTCAGCAGTAAGAAAAAATGATATCCTAAAATTTGCAGTTAAATGAATGGATTTGGACAATATCCTCCTCAGCGAGGTCTCACAAACCCAGAAGGATAAGCAGGGGATGTTCTCACTCATTAGTGAACTTTAAGCAAAAACATTCTTTTTTCATTGAAAGATGATGGGTGAATAAAGTGACTTAAAACACACACACACACACAAAACAAAACAAAACAAAACAAAACTAAACTAAACTAAACTTCTGTTTTGATTGTAGAAGGGTTCCTTAGCAGAAATTTGTGGTGGCCATAGTGCATCTGTGCGCATTAGCTACGACCTACTGTGCTTTCTTTATCTGTAGCCAAGACTAACCTGGCCTGAAAAGGTTTAGATTTTATTTTTTTATGTTTTATGTATTTTAGAGAAAAGAGAATTTTTATTACTGTATGTTTTTTTGTTATCTATTCTGAATGTTTTACTTTTTATATAATGTTTGGTATTGATTTTCAAAAAAACAATAAAAAATGAAAAAGACTATTTCCATCCATTTTAGTATTCTCATGACATCTCATTACATGTATAAGGGTCTAGAGAAGAGGTAGGACACTCCCTTCTAATGCATAGCAGCGGAAATCCTACATTTGAGTCAAGCATAACTGAAGCAAAAGTTAAATATTAAGATTTCCTTTAAAAAGGCTATAGGAAAAAACCTCAAGGACTACAGGCAAAAATGCCTCCATCAGATTGCCCTGTAAGCCATGATATATTCATGACTGATATAGGGAGTCCCATCACTGCTGGTGGTTTCAACCCTGACCAAGTGGTTGTAAGTTGTGTAAGAAAGTAGGCTGAGCAAGCCATGTGGAGCAAGCTAGCAAGTGGTGTTTCTCTATGCTTCAGTTTCTGCCTCCAGGTGCATGTCTTGAGTTCTTTTTTTATAATTATAAACTGTAATGCAAAATAAATGTTTTTGTCTCCAAGCTGGCTTTAGTCATGATGTTTATCAAGCAACAGACACAAAACTAGGACAATAGGATATAGACATAACTTATTTATATTATTTCAAGTTGATTTGTATGTGACAGGCATTGTTTGCTAGTTTGATGGTTATGTGTAATTTTACAACAGAGTAAGAAAATACGCCAACTTTTACACCAATTTCCAGAATCTTAGTAAAGATAACACTTTCTTTTTTTATTTAAGTTTTTTTACATGCCAGCCACAGTTCCCCTTCCCTCCTCTCATCCCATTCACCCCCAGCTTCTCCCCCCACCCCCGCCATTCACTCCTCAAAGATGATAAAGCTTCCCATTGGGAGTCAGCAAAGTCTGCCATATCCAGATGAAGCAGGACCAAGCTCCCCTCACCCCCACCAAGGCTGAGCAAAGAATCTCTCTACAGGAAATAGGCTCCAAAAAAGCCAATTCATGCACCAGGAATAAATTCTAGTTTCAGTGCCAGAGGCCCCTGTTGTAGAAAGTTTCCTGGCCAGTTTTGGGTCCGGGAGGTTTGTGACCTGGCGCGCTGCAGTGGTGGTTTAGAACCTGGTTCATGGTGGCTTTGTCTCCCAAAGAAATGAATCACACGCTTATATCCTTTAAACTGTTTGGCCCATGTCTTATGCCCATTACTAGCTAGCTCTTTCATCTTAATTCAACCCATTTCCATTTATCTTCCCACCGCGTGGCCCACAGCCTGTGGCTCACCTGTTTCTTACATGTCTGTCTTCTTCGGGGGTCAGATGGAGACTGGCTTAACTCCGCCCTGCTCCTACCTGCCTGTGCTCTGATCCTCCACCCACTTCTACGGTGCTGTGCATAGGCCAAAACAGTACTTTATTTACAGCGTGCAAAGAACATTCCACCACAGGCCCCACAAAATACTCACACCATTCAACTGTTATCCACATTCAAAGGGCCTAGTTCAGTTCCATGGAGGTTCCCAAGCAGTCAGTTCAGAATCAGTAATCTCCCAATAGCCTGGGTCAGCTGTCTTTGTGGGTTTCCTCATCATAATCTTGACCCATTTGAAATATTCTTTCCTCCTTCTCTTTGACTGAAACCCAGTGCTTAGCTGTGGACTTCTGCATCTGCTTTCATTGGTTGCTGGGTCTATAATTACAATTAGGGTACTCATCAATTTGATTATAGGGGAAGGCCAGTTCAGGCACCCTTTCCACTATTGCTTGGAGTCTTAGCTGGGGTCATGTTTGTGTGTTCTTGGGTATTTCCCTAGCACCAGGTTTCTTTCCAAAATGTCTCCCTCTATCAGAATATCTATTAAGTTGTTCTCCCTTTCTGTCCCTTCCCCAACTCAACCATCTCATTCCCTCATGTTCCCTTCCCTTTTCCCCCTACCTGCCATGGCCCTAATTTATTCAGGAGATCTTAACTATCCCCCCATTGAGGGGGATCCTCAAATGTCTCTTCTCTTAGATTCTTCCTATCTAGCTGCTCAGGGGTTTGGATAGTAGCCTGGTTATCCTTTGTTTTATCTCTAAAATCTACTTCTGAGTGACTACATACCATGTTTGTCTTTCTGGGTCTGTGCCACTACGGATGTTTTTATCTAGTTCCATCTATTTGCCTTAGAATTTCAGGATGTCTTTTTTTCTGCTGAGTAAATTTACCCAATTGCACATTGTATAAGTGTATCACTTTTCTTTCTTTTATTTTGCCATTCTTTGGTTGACAGAAATCTAGATTCTTCTATTGAGAATTCTCTGATTAAATCTGTATTCCATTTTCTTTTTCCTTTTTTATTATAAATAAAGTCATATTTTTTATCCATGTATATCCTTGTTCAAGCTCTCTTTCCCCTCCCACCCTTTCCAGTCACTCTCTCTTCTCCACATCTCTTTATCTCCTGCCCAGCAGGAGGTCCCAAGGTCCCAATATGGCTTAGTTCAGCATCCACTCCTGGCAGATCCGCTTTCCTCATCCCAGCATCAAGACTGAGTCAGGTGTTCCTCTGGAGGGCGTGGGATCCAAGGTGCCAGTACAAGGTGTTCAGTGTTTGTGGTTTGCAGCTTGGATATGCTTCGCTTTTTGCTTTTTTGTTTACAGTCCGCTAATGAGTGAGTATATCACCTGCTTATCTTTCTGGGTTTGTGATACCTCAATCAGGAGAACGTTCTCCAAATCCATCCATTTGCCTGCAAATTTTAGGATATTGTTTTTTTTTTACTGCTGACTAGTACTCCACACTAGGAAGAGAGATGTGCCACAGTTTGTTAATCCATTCTTCAGTTGAGGGACATCTAGGTTGTTTCCAGGTTCTTACTATTATGAATAATGCTGCTATGAACACAGTTGAGCTAATGCCTTTGGAGTGTGAATGTGCACTGAACAGCTTGGGATCTGAAACACCTTGGACCAGCACCTTGGAGCCCATTCCCTCCAAAGCAACACCTGACCCACTCTTGATGTTGGGGTGAGGAAAGCGCATCTGCCAGGAGTGGATGCTGATCTGAGCAATATTGGGACATTGGGACCTCCTGTCCATGCTGGGGAGGAGATAAAGTGATGTGGAGAGGAGAGAGTAACTGACTGGGAGAAGTGGTAGGGGGAAGGAAGCTTGAACAAGGATATGCATGAATAAAAAATATGACTTTATTGTAATAAAAAAGAAAATAAACAGAGCAATAGTATAAGAAAAAAAAACCTGACAGTAAAGCTAGGGAGGTGGCTTAGTCAGTAAGGTGCCTGTTGCACAAGCATGAGTACCTGAGTTTGCATCTCCAGTACTAGTTAATATAAATGCTGGGCAGGCATGGAAGCCTACCTGTACTCTCAGTGCTACAGGAGGCAGAGACAAGATCCCTGCAGTATGCTGCTAGTGAGATTAGCAGATGAGCAGAGTCTGTAAGCTCTGGGTTCATGTGTGAGACTATGACTCAATATATAAGGCCAAATGCAATCAAAGGCACTTAGCATCAACCTCTGGCCTCTAAACATTCACACTTATCCATACCTGTACACACACATACATGCGCGCACGCACACACACACACACACACACACACACACACACACACACACACACACACACACACTGCATAGATACACAGGGAAAAAAACCTTGCTATAGATATAACTGATTACTTAACCCTTAACAATTTAAGTTTTTAAACCTCTGTGTGTGTGTGTGTGTGTGTGTCTTTAATGGAGGGCAAACATATTGCTGCTTCATATATACATAGCTGACCTCATGATACTATACTTAACATTTTTGTCCAGGCTGACATTTTTGTAGTAAAGCAAGGTTCATCACCCCGCTGTACATCTAGACCACCTAAGGTGTGTTTTCAGTGAAGACAAAGTAAATTAGCATCTCTGTATATTAACTTCAGTAGTTTTAAAAGTTCCCCTGAAGATTCTCTAATATGCAGCCATCGTGGAGATTTATTGAACTAAAGGGACTTCTAAATCCTAAACAGTCATCATCCAAAATTATTCTGTAAAAAATAAAGATATGAAATTATGACAGGATATATAAAGTGGGTTGCAGTTCAATTTGTAGATGTGTTTTTGCTACTTCCCTGTGGAAATCTTGAAATTTGTTAATAAAGTGTGTGCAGGTGTCTTTCATGTTTCTTTAGTTCTGTCTGGTTACTTTGAAGGTAGGCAAATTGCTTCTGTTTTTTTGATACTCCATTATATAATTAACAGTAAAGTTATCAAAACTATGAATACCATTATCTCCACTCAAAAATCTTTGTGCGGCTAAAGATGCAAAAGTCTTCTTTGGACAGTCATTCAATCACTCAATTACTTATCAATATCTACTCTTTCCAAAAATATACATTTTTTGCTTTAGTGGTTTTCAAAATATATGTCTAGATATGACTTAACCTCAGAAATTCATGCACACATATTCAACTGCCTATTAGTATTGCCTCTTGGTCATATAATGGGATTCTGTAACTTAATATGTCTAAAATAGAACTTTTGATTTATATGTCTAAATTCAATCTTCACTTAGTATTTTCAATTTCAGTAAAGGGTACCTGTGTATGACTTTTCCTGGAGAGACACAAAGTAATGCCATTCACTCCAGAATGGGCCCTGACAGACAAAAGAAATGCTTCAGTCCAAGTCTATCTTGGTGAAACAGTGAAGGCTTTTTTATTTTGATTTCTAATGGGAGCATGGGTGGGTAATACTTGGACAGCCACATTGCTGAAAAAGCTGCACCCCAGGATGGGAGATTCATAAAACCTACATTACCAGGGTGAGTCCTAACACTATTCAGTTATCAACATCCTATATACTCTAGCACTTTGAACATTATATGTTTGTAGGGCAGATTTATGTGCAGCAGGTTCTAGGCAGGAGATATTGAAGGTTGTAATTTTAGGTGAGGGTCTGATGGCTCTCTTCATCTCACTGTATGTTGGAATGTTAATAGGCTTAATCTTATTGGTTTCTACTGAAGATCATTGCTTGAATCAGTTAACCAATTAACAGCTTCAAATGATTTATTTGGTAAAATTCACACAGGAATAGGAGGAAGCTACTTGAGCTATGTTTTAGATTATTATGAAGTATCATTTCTGCTAGAAAGACCATATAAATGGCTATCTTTTCAACTGTACTCCTATATGTATTTATAGTTATATTTTTGCAGCACTAGGGATGGAACCCAGGGCTTGGTGCAAATTGATAAGTATTATAGCTCTTAAATTCTAGTTAGCAATTTTCCGACCAAGTTTTTGTTGTAACAATGACAATTAAAATGTTTACTTCCTTTTAAAAAATATTGTTTTGAAGTCTTTTCATTTTACATGTTCAAAGTATTATATAGTTTTTATTCTTTTCTTGTGCGTATGAATATTTGTGCATTTATATCATGTGGACTTTGGAGAACTTTTTGTGTTCAGTCTCACTTGAAATGAGGACACTATTGTTCATTTCTTGTGCCACCAGGCTTGATGACTTTTGTCCCTATCTGCTGTTCATCTCAAAGTAGCAACATTGAGATTATAGACATGTATCATCATTCCTGGCTTCATGTGAGTTTCAACTTCAGCTTTCATAGTTTTGTAGCAAGGGATTTATCCACAGAGCCACCATCCTAGTCCTCCTTATTCTTTTGATCCTTAAATTATGCAAATTTTTGTTAAGGAGTGAGTCTTTCTTGTGGTTACTCCTTCTTTGTTTTCTAACAAAACAAGATAATCCATGCTTATTTTTATCATTGTGTGCTTCATTTGTATTGTATTTGAATTTAGGCATTACTTTTAGGAATTCTAGTCAGTATACATTTTAGTAAGAGTGAACCAACTGCTGCTAGAAGAGCATACTTCCTCTCTTATTTTATTGGTTAGACAACATTACATGCCCATCATAAAACAGTTACTGTTTATAGGAATGATTCTTATTAGATTCTTATTAGTGGGTTTTAAAAGATTACACTGGTTTTAGTTATCCTCCATAAGTATAGGGTATAACTTTTGTTGAATAATTTGCAAACAAACATAGAGAAATCCATGTCAAATGGACCAGGTAACTTCCTTGCTGGCTAGCTTTTATATACAAGCAGCTGAGGGAGAAGTCTTCTTTACCTCAATCATCTTGCCTTGTACTAGGTTGTGAGTGTTGCAATACCAACCTGTCAAGGAAAATGTGCCCACTAGTGTGATAGTGGCATGACTATTATAGGTTAACTAACCACTTTCTGATTTGATATGAGGCTAACCTCACAGGAGGAGATTTCATGTCTAGTACTATAATTTAGATCAAGAGCCTATGGATAGGAAGATTAAAGGCCCTAAGTTGAACTTGCTATTATTATTTTGATAAAGGGACATGCTGTTACACTATCTTTTAAATACTTAAGTTTATAGGCATATACCTGGGCTACTCTAAAACTTGGTCAAAAAAGCTTCTTTTTATTTTTTAATTAATTATATCTTTTAATTTTTGGAATTATCATTGTATCATTTTCTCTTTTTTCCTTCCTCAAAAAGACTCCAATATACCCGTTCTTGTTCTCTTTCAAATTTGGGTCCTCTTCTTTTTCATTAATTTCAGACATATATATATATATATATATATATATATATATATATATATATACACAAATATATACACACTTACATATATATTACTAAATATAACTTGCTCAGCCTGAATACTATTACTTGAGCATATGTTTAAAGGGCTAAACATTTGGTATTGGGTAACCAATTGGTATGTTCTTCTCTGAGGAAGCCTATTTCTCTTGCTCTCAGCATTCCTTCATTGCTTGTAGCTTTTTCTGTAGGGTTGAGGCCTTTGTGAGCTTTCCTACAATCACAATTGCAGGTCTGTTACTATTGTCCTTGTTCAGCTTATGTTTAGCCTGTCATGTTGGTTAGATTTTAAGGATGAAGCTTTTGACATTAAAACGAGACATAATCTCATAGGAAATGTCATGATGTACTGGCTATTACAATCTTTTCAGTCCCTCTTTTGCAATAATCCCTTAACCTTGGGTGCAGGAGTTGTTTTATAGCTGTATCAGTTTTGACTGAGCTACACAGCTCTGCATTTGGTGTGGTTGTGGTTCTCTGTAGTGGTCCCCGTCTGTTGCAAAGACAGATTTTCTGATGTAGGGTGAGGACTATACTTGTCTGTGAGCATAAGAACAAATATTTAGAGTTTGGTTAGCAGTTATGCTGGTTTGTAGAGTTGCAGTTATGGATTCTTCTCTAAGATCCTCCATGACTTCACCAGCCATGGGTAGCTGATTAGGTTTCCAGTACTAGGAATGTTTTCCTTCTCGTTACCCACGTCTTAAGTCCAATCAGAAAGCTGTTTGTTACGACCAGGGTAACAAAAGCTGTGGGATTATGCTTTTGTACATTGTTAATATTTGTCATTGTAAATAAAGCTGATTGGTCAAGTAGCTAGACAGGAAGTAGAAGGGGACTATCAGACTAGAAGAAATCTATGAAGTGAAAGAGCAGAGCAGCAGATGCCAGCAAGATGCAGAGGAAGCAGGATGAGAATGCTATACTGAGCAAAAAGGTACCATGCCAAATGGCTAAATATAAATATAAATATGGGTTAACTTAATGTATAAGAGTTAGCAAGTAACAAGCCTGAGCCATAGAACAGACAGCATGTAATCAATATAAGACATTGTGTGATTATTTAGGACTAATGGCAGTGGGAATGGCTGCGTGGGATGGAGAAATTTCTGACTGTTTATGCTGACCACTACTACACCCTTACTGTTCTCGTGCCATACTGGTTGTTTTTACGGTTCTGTGACATTATAGCTTGATAGGACTGTTGTTGCTTCTCTTCCTTTGAAAGCTTTCAAGGGACGTTTTAGTACCATGAAAGCTAGACCTCATGGATGAGGATTTTAGTTCAGTTTCACCTCAGTGGCCTCTGGGCTCTGTGTCTGAAGTTTATGTTGTTTTTAGCAATAGAGGCTTACCTTCTACCTGTGTGGAGCAACTAAGGGGAATAGCAATCACATTTTATGTTTTTGGGGACTCTTGGATAAGTTTGAAAAATTGGGATTTTCATTACTGATATTGGGGATTTTGTTAGGTTATCTTTGGCTCTTAGAGGGGAACATTGAGAGCCCAGATAAAAGAATTTCATGTAAACTATTTGTATAAACATAGCCTTATTTATTATAGGTTTGTTAGATTATTTTTATATGTTTGGTAGCTTGTTATTATGTGTTTGGTAGATTGTTGATTATATAATTACTTAAGACTTTTTCAAAGTTTGTTAGTGTTATTTTACCTTTTTGTCTTCTTCTCTTTATATTTTCCTCCCTTTCCCTAAGTAGAACTCCTGTATTATCTATTTCTCTGATCGGATCCCTTGTAACTTGATATTATGCTCTCTATTGTTTTCCCTCTCACTCCTCACCCTGGCAATGATCGCTTTTTACATTCCTGGATCCTATAGACATTCTAGAATACATACCCACATCAGAATATTTGGGACTATGAGACTAGGATGAAGGACAAACAATGTTTATGTTTTTGGGTCTGGGTTATTTCACTGAGTATGATCTCTTCCTGTTTTATCCATATACCTGCAACCTCCTAGATTTCATTTTTATCTGTAGCAGTATAGTATACCACTATGTATATGTACATTTTCATTATCCATTCATTGGTTGAAGGCCATTGAACTTGTCTCTGTTCTCTAGTTACTGTGAAAAGAGCAGCGATGAACATGGCTGAGCAAGTATCTGTGGAGTAGGATGTTGAGTCATTGGGGCATATGCCAAAGAGTAGTTTAGGTAGGAGAGTAGATTTGTTTTTAGCTTTTTGAGAGTTCTGCATAGTGCTTTCCATACTGGATTCTCCAGTTTGCAATTCCACAAAATTGAATGAGGTTTCCTCTTTTCCTTGACTTTTAGAGTATTTGCTGTTGAATGGTTGTTTTGGCTTTCCTATTTTGACTAGGGTGAGATAAAATTCCTTTTTTTATTATGAATAAAGAAGTCACATTTTCTATCCTTATATATCCTTATTCAAGGTCCCTTCCTCCTCCCACCACATCAGATCTTTTCTCTCTTCTCCACAACTCCTCATCCCCCTCATGGGAAGGCAATCCCAAGGTCCGAAGGTCCCAATATTGCTTAGTTCAGCCTCCACTCCTGGCAGATCCAGTTTTCTCCCCCCAACATCAAGACTGAATCAAGTGTTCCTCTAGGGGGAGTTGGATCCAAGGTGTCAGTCCAAGGTGTTTCTGATCCCAAGCTGTTCAGTGGTTATGGTTTGCAGCTTGGGTATGCTTTGCTTTTTTTGTTGTTGTTGTTTAGAGTCCACTAATTAGTGAGCACATCCCCTGCTTATCTTTCTGGGTTTGTGATACCTCACTCAGGAAGATATTCTCCAAATCCATCCATTTGCCTGCAAATTTTAGGATATCATTATTCCTTACTGCTAAGTAGTACTCCATTGTGTAGATGTACCACAGTTTGTTAATCCATTCTTCAGTTGAAGGACATCTAGGTTGTTTCCACGTTCTTGCTATTACAAATAATGCTGCTATGAACATAGTTGAGCTAATGCCATTGGAGTGCGATGGTGCGTCCTTTGGGAATACACCCAGAAGTGTTATTGCTGGTTCCTTGGGGAGATTGATTCTCAGTTTTCTGAGAAACCACCATACTGCTTTCCAGAGTGGCTGAACAAGCTTACACTCCCACCAACATTGGAGAAGTGTTCCCCTTGCTCTGCACCCTCTCCAGCATAGGGTGTCATCTGTGTCTTTTATCTTATCCAATCTGACAGGGGTCAGGTGGTATCTCAAAGTTGTTTTGATTTGCATTTCTCTGATGGCTAAAGATGATGAGCACTTTTTCAAGTGCCTTTCAGCCTTTTGTAATTCTTCTGCTGAGAATTCCCTTTTTAGTTCTGAACCATATCTTTTGACTGGGTTATTCAGGGTTTTGGGCTCTAGTTTCTTGAGTTCTCTATATATGTTAGAAATCAGTCCACTGTCACTTGTAGGTTTGGTGTACACCTTTTCCCATTCTGTAGGCTATCATTTGTTTTAATGACACTGTCCTTTGTCCAATGAAACTTCTCAGTTTCAGGAAGTCCCACTTATTGCTTGTTGTTCTGTGCTACTGGTGTTATATTTAGGAAGTGGTCACCTTTGACAATGCGTTGGAAGGTATTTCTCACTTTCTATTCTATCAAGTTCAGTGTAGAGAGTTTTATATTGAGGTCTTTGATACACTTTGATTTGAGTTTGGTGCATGATGATAGACTTGAATCTATTTGCATTTTTCTACATACTGTCATCCAGGTATGCCGATGCCATTTGTTGAAGATATCATCTTTTTTTCCATTGAATATTTTTGACATCTTTGTCGAAAATTAGGTATTCATAGGTGTGTGGGTTAATGTCTGGATCTTCAGTTTGATTCCATTGATCCACAAGTCTGTTTTTATGCCACTACCATGCTGTTTTTAATATTGTAGCTCTATAGTATAACTTTAAGTTTGGGACAGTGATGCCTCCTGAGGTTCTTTTGTTCAGCAAAATTGTTTTGGCAACCTTGACTTTCTTGTTATTCCAAATATAATTTAGCATTGTTCTCTCAAGGACCGTAATAAATTGTGTTGGGATTTTGATGGGAATTGCATTGAATCTGTAGATTGCTTTTGATAAGATTACCATTTTTACTATGTTGATCCTACCTATCCAAGAGCATGGGAGGTCTTTCCATTTTCTGATGTCCTCTTCAATTTCTTTCTTCAGTGATTTAAAGGTTTTATCAAATAGACCTGCTACTTCCTTGGTTATAATTACTCTGAGGTATTTAATGCTATTTGCAGATATTATAAAGAGTGATGTTTCCCTTATTTCTTCTTCAGCCTGTTTTATCCTTACTGAATAGGAGACCTAATGATTTATTTGTGTTAATCTTGTATCCTTCTATATTGCTGAAGGAGTTCATCAGCTGTAGAAGTTCCCCGGTAGAATTTTGTGGGTAACTTAGGTATACAATCATATCATCTGCAAATAGAGATAGTTTCACTTCTTCTTTTCCAATTAGTATTCTCTTAATCTGCTTCTGTTCTATTATTGTTTTGGCTAAAAGTCTGAGAACTATGTAAAACAGATAATGGTAGATGGGACAGGCTTCTCTAGTTCCTGTTTTTAATGGGATTGCTTTGAGTTTCTCTCCATTTAGTTTGATGTTGGCTGTTGGTTTCTTGTAAATCACCTTTATTATATTTAGATATTTTCCCTGTATTTCTGATCTTTCCAGGATTTTTATCATAAAGGGGTGTTGGACTTTGTCAAAGGCTTTTTCAGCATCTAAGGAGGTGATCATGTTTTTT
Organism: Sigmodon hispidus; assembly: GCA_004025045.1. NCBI lineage: Eukaryota > Metazoa > Chordata > Mammalia > Rodentia > Cricetidae > Sigmodon > Sigmodon hispidus. The sequence continues at coordinate 11,118 of PVIH01011132.1, read as the reverse complement.
TCCTTCATTTTGTTTATATGATGGATGACATTTATAGTTTTTCATATGTTGAACCATCCCTGCATTTCTGGGGTGAAGCCTACTATATCATGATGGACAACTTTTTTTTATACGTTGTAATTTTTCTGCCGAGTTTTGTGGAATATTCTTGCATCAATGTTCATGAGGGAGATTGGTTTGTAATTTTCTTTCTTTGTTGCATCTTTGAGTGGCTTGGGCATCAGCATAACTGTGGCCTCATAAAAAGAGTTTGGTAGCATTTCTTAAGTTTTGACAGTATGGAACAGTTTGTTGAGTATTGGTATTAGTTTTTCTTTGAATGTCTGGTAGAATTCTGCAGTAAAACCATCTGGACCTGGGCTTTTCTATTTGGGAGACATTTAATAACATTTTCAATTTCCCTTGATGTTATTGGTCTGTTTAGGTCTTCAATCTGTTCTTTATTTAATTTTGGTAATTGGTACTTGTCCAGAAAGCTGTCATTTTCTTTTGTGTTCTCCAATTTAGTAAAGTACAGATTTTCAAAGTATGACCTGATAATTCTCTGAATTTCCTGAGGGGCTGTTGTTATATGCCCCTTTTCATTTCTGATACTATTTATTTGAATACTCTCTCCCTCTGTCTTTTGGTTAATTTGGATAAAGATTTGTCTATGTTGACTTTCTCAAAAAACTGACGTTTTGATTCATTGATTTTTTGTATTGTTTTCTTTATTTTTATTGTACTGATTTTAGCCTTAAGTTTGATTATTTCCTGCTGTCTACTCCTTCTAGGTGAATATGATTCTAGTTGTTCTAAAGCCTTCAGCTGAGTTAAGTCTCTCTTGTGACATTTCTTTTGGTTTTTTACATAGTTATCTAGTGCTATGAATTTTTCTCTTAACACTGCTTTCATCATGTCCCATAAGTTTGGGTATGTTGTGGATTCATTTTCATTGAATTCTAGAAAGTCTTTGATTTCTTTATTAAGTTCTTCCCTGACCCAGAGGTGGTTCAATGTAGAGATATTCAGTTTCCATGAGTTTGTAAGCTTTCTATAATTTTTGTTGTTGTTGAATTCTAACTTTATGTCTTGGTGATCTAATATGATACAAGGGGTTATTCCCACTTTTTTGGTAACTATTGATATTTGCCTTATGACCAAGTATATGGTCAATTTTAGAAAAAGTTCCATGAGGTGCTGAGAAATATGTATATTTCTTTGTTTTTGGATGAAAGCTTCTGTAAATATTTACTGAGTCCCTTTGCATCATAATATCTGTTAGACCCCTTATTTCTCTGTTGAGTCTGTGTCTAGTTGTCCTAGAGAAGGTTGAAAGTGGGGTTGATGTCTCCCACGATTAGAGTGTGAGAATTGATGTAGGGTTTAAGCTTTAGTAGTGTTTCTTTTATATGTGAATGTGTCTTTATATTAGGGCCATAAATATTCAGGTTTGAGATCTCATTTTGATCAATTTTTTCTGAGATAAATAAATAATGTCCATCCTGGTCTCTTTTGATTGATCTTAATTTGAAGTCTATATTTTTGAATATTAGTATAGCAACACCAGCTTGTTTCTTGTGGCTATTTGATTGAAAAGTCTTTTCCCATCCCTGTACTCTGTGCCTGTGCTTGTCTTTGGAGTTGAGGTATGTTTCTTATATGCAGAAGATTGGATTTTGTTTTTGTATCCATTATGTTAGGGTGTTTCTTATATGTGAGTTAATTCCATTGATGTTAAGGGATATTAATGACCACTGATGTGGTGGAATGTTTTCTGGATGATGTAAATAAAGAACTGTTGGCCCATGCATGGCACCGTAGAAGTGGGTGGAGAATCAGAGGTAGCCAGGTAGAAGGAGGGTGGAGTTAAGGCAGTCTCCATCCGACCCCCAAGAGGAACAGACATGTAAGAGGTACCAGCCAGACACAGGCTGAGCCACGTGGAGGGAAGATTAATAGAAATGGGTTAATCTAAGAAGAAAGAGCTAACTAGTAATGGGCAAAAGACATGGGCCAAACAGTTTAAAGGATATAAGTGTGTGATTCGTTTCTTTGGGGGACAAAAGTGGCGTGTGGACCAGGTTCTGAACGCCGCCATGGGCCGCACCAGGTCACAAACCTCCCAGACCCAAAATGGGACAGGAAAAACTTAATACAACAGGTGGCTTCTCAATATTGGGCCGGACACCCGCATAAAGCCTGAGAAAGTTTAAAAAGCTTAAAGAGTGTTCTAGATCATTGAAACAGAGCCTAAAGTGGCTTTCTGAATTGTGTATTTGAATTGATTTATGGTACAGAGACAGCGTGGTGTTCAGGCAGGAATTTAAAATGGCACATCTATGGCATACAGCTTAAATTCATATGTTTCGCAAAAGGCTTGGCATAAGTGTGATTGATTTGAGGTTTCTGCTTATACTGAACAGAAAGGAAACAGTTTAAAAAGGTTTTTCTGGTAGCAGCATTTTCTGACTCTGCTCTGGTTGCCAGCAGCAGGCTCCTCCACCATATTTAAAAGCTGCCAAGAGTGGTGGAGTCAGCAATTAAAGTGATACCGACTTTTAAAAGCTCTTTGGGTTGAAAAATGATTATGAATTCTCAATAAAACAGATTTAGACTCTCGAAACCTCTAAAAAGGGTACAATGTATGTAAACTATGCATAGGCTTCAAAGAGAGAGAAAAAAAGAAAAAAGGGGGTAAAGAAACCCTTTAAGAAAGAAAAATAAGGAAATAAAGATAAAAAAGCCACGAAAGATGGCAGATAAACAGAGAGTCTGGATTATGGTTATTGTGTTTTGTTTTAATTTTTTAACTTTTAATGAGCTAATTGCAGAGAGACAATTGATTGCTAAGGTTGCTAAGTTAAACCAATACTTACATTTTGAAGATGTCTTGACTTTAAAATCTATTTATAACAATATGTTACTTGGGAAAAGAGTTTCTGCTTTTGTCTCCACAGAAGATCAAAACCTGTGGATTGGTTCTAGGCAAATGTGGTTCCATTTGCCAAGGCCACCTGAAATTCTCTGATGGAAGATCAGCTTCCAAGATGGCCAGTTGAGATGATCCAGCTTCAAAACCCCATGAGATTGTCATTGTCCTTTGACAGCAGGAAGTAGTAAAAGAAAAAAAGCTTCATCCATTTTCCCAAAAATATTACTTATAAATGTTTGTTTTCATTATAAATGGTTAATGGTACGGGAAAAACTTAATACAACACACTAATTTTACTTCCTGTTATTTTTGGTGGTAGTTTGTATGTATTTCCTTTCTTAGGGTTTTTTTCTTCTGTGGGATTATCGATTGTTTGTTGTTTCATGGGTGTATCTGTGATCCTTAGGTTGGAGTTTTCCCTCAAGTGCTTTCTGAGGAGCCAGATTTGTAGATAGGTTTTGTTTTAAGTCTGACTTTGTCATGAAATATCTTGTTTACTCCATCTATGGTGACTGATAGTTTTGCTGGGTACAGTAGTCTTGGTTGGCAGCCTTGCTCTTTTGTGTCTGTATAACTTCTGACCAAGACCTTCTTGCTTTCATTGCTTCCATTGAATAGTCAGGTGGTTATTCTAATTGGTCTGCCTTTATAGGTAAGTTGACCTTTTTCTTTTACAACTTTTAAATTTTTTCTTTGTTTTGTATGTTTTGTGGCTTGATTATTATGTGGTGAGCGGACTTTTTGGGTAGATCAAATCTATTTGATGTTCTGTAAGCTTTTTGTATCTTTATAGGCATCTCCTTCTTTCAGTTGGGAAAGTTTCCTTTTATAATTTTATTGAATACATTATCTGTGCCTTTGAGCTGGAATTCTTCTCCTTCTTCTATTCCTATTATTCTCAGGTTAGAACTTTTCATGGTGTCCCAGATTTCCTGAACATTTTGTGTTATGACTTTTTTGGTTTTAGTGTTTTCTTTGACTGGTGCATCTATTTTCGCTATTGGGTCTTCTGTTCCAGAGATTCTCTTTTACACCTCTTGGATTCTTTCTGGAATGTTTCTTTCATTTTTTGGTTTACCTTTTCTTGGTTTTCTTTCCAGGATTTGTTTATCTCTTCCATTTTTTGTTTGTATTTTCTTCTATTTCTTTAAGGGAATTTTTTATATTCTCTTTGAAGGCTTAAATAATGTTTGCAAAGGTATTTTCACTGTTGTTTACTTCTGATTTCTCTTCATTGCTCTGTTTAGGTCTTGTAGTTGTAGAACCACCAGTTTCTTCTGTTGTTGCCTTGTTGTTCTTTATATTGCTATATGTATTTTTGTACTGGTATCTGCCCATGGCTTCAGTGGTTCACAATTAGTCAGCTCCTAGTCAGTTGTGTCTAGAGGGCTTGTGTGTCTCCTGTCTGCTCTGAGCAAGAGGTCTGTTCAATCTTTGACTCTGCTTTGGACAGGGGACTGTGTTTCCAAGGCCCTCAGTGCTTGTTTGATGTTGCATTTCACCCTGAAGACAGAGCCCAGCTGGGCAGGCCCTAGGGCCTTCTGCTGTAATGAGTCTGAAATCATACCCTTGGTTCATCAAATTATCTTTATTTGCAGAAGATATGAAAGTATATACAAATAATTTTAAAAATTCCCCTGAGACTCTCCTATAGCTGATAAATACTTTTAGCAAAGTAGCTGGTTACAAAGTTAACTCATAAAAATAAGTAGCCTTCCTGTATATAACTGAGAAGGAGACAGAAAAAGAAATCGGAGAAATAACACCTTTCACAGAGTGGGAAACAATTTTTTACCAACTACACATACAATAGAGGATTAATATTCAAACTATACAAAGAATTCAAGGAAATAGGTACTAAGAAAAGAAACATCTCAATTAAAAATATGGTACTAATGTAAAAACATCTCAATGAGGGAACTCAAATTGCTAAGAAACACTGTAAAATGTTCAACATACTTAGCTTTCAAGGAAATGCAAATCAAAACTATCTTGAAATTTCATCTTACACCTGTCAGAATAGCTAAAATCAATAAAACAAGTGGCAGTTTATACTGAGGTGGATGCGGAGTAAGGGGAACATTTCTCCATTGCCGGTAGGGATGAAAACTTTACATCTCCTGTGGAAGTCAATGTGGCTGTTCTTCAGGAAGATGGGGATATATCTACTTCATGATCCAGCTTTATGACTCAGGAATATACCAAAATGATGCTATATCCAACCTCAAAAATACTTACTCAACCATGCTCACTGTTACTCAAGTCATAATAGCTAGAAATTGGAAATAACTTAGATGCCCCTCAAAAGAACTGATAAAGAATATATGGTATAGTTATACAATGGAATATTACTCTACCATTTAAAAAAGATATCATAAAATTTTCAGGTGAATGGAACTAGAAAAAAATTCATACTGAATGAGGTATTCTAGATCCAAAAAAGACAAATATGTTGTATATTCATTTCTATGTGGATATTAACTGTTAAGTCAATGATAATTAAGCTAAAATCTGTAGTACCTTAGAGTGTAGGATTAGTGTAAGGGACTAGAGGTTACAGACAAATCTTGTGAAATGGAAGTAGAATAGAATTATGGATGGATGGGGTTCTTGGCAGGGAGATGGGTTTGAAGAATGGAATATGAGGAGAGACAACTAAAATTAAGGGGCATTGGAGGGTTAATGTGGAAACTTAATACAGCAGAAACTTTCTAAAATATATTCATATATGAAGGCTATCTAAATGAAATGGTCAAATAACAGGGGAGATAAGAGTCCCAACTAGTCATATCTTGTCACCAAATGAAAATTATAGTACCAGGATTCAATTATATCTAATTGAGTTGCTTGCAAAGGGTCCAATGGGAATCCCCAAACAACCCAGGCTATTGCCAAAACAATAGGTTTCTATAAAAAAAACTGACAAGTCCCCATTGCTAAAGACATTATCTATACAATTCAACACTGAGAAGTTGAGCTAGTATCTACATAGAGCCTTTATCTCTACATTCTAGAGTCTTTGGTATTCTCCACACTACCAAAAGAGAAATGTAGGCACCAAACCAGCCACAAACCCTTTGATCTAAAGTGGTTTCCTTCTTGCAAACTGTGCTAAGTCATTGGTGGCATAAAGCTTGTGAGAGTAACCAATCAAAATCTGACACTTCTTGGCTAACCAAGAACCAGAGACTAGATAGTTCAGAGATGTAGGGTAAAACCAAATGGTACTGATCTAAAACAACAACAAAAATCTAATGATAAATTGATTTTTGTTATTGTATTCTATTCATACATCAATGTTGCTTTCTCTTCCAAGTCTGCCTGCTCTTTTGTATTGAGAGGCAGAAAGAGAGTGGACCTGGAGAGGAACTGGGAGGGGAACCTATAATCAGGATATATTATATGAGAAAAAAGTCTCTTTTCAATAAAAGAAATTTTTTAAAGAAGTAAATAATACAAAACTGAAAAGGACATGAAGTTGGTATAAAAGCATGGTGAGGAAGGATATGGAAAAAGTTGAAAGGATTAATGGGAGCCAGATATAGTTATACTTAATTAATACACAATACATACATATATTAGAGATTATCAAAAGTAAATAAAAAATTTAAAAGGCTGCACATTGGGTTCAGATAGAAAATTAGTTGGAGTTATGGGAGGAGGGCCTTGGGGTAAATATAATGGAAGATTGATTTAATAAAAACATGATATTCTTGAGTGAAATTCTCAATAAATAAAAGATGTTTCTATGTTTGATTCAGTGGAGCACATAACTATATAAATGTGTATTTTAGCGGTTTTACTAAAGAGAATAAAGGCAGAGTAGACACAGACCAAACAGTTGGTAAGTGACTAATCCTATGTCTTCACTCATTAAAATTATAAGTTGTCAGCTTATCATTTTATGTTGAAAATTTTCTTTGTCATGACACCTGATCATGGTGATTTAAATAGATGATGCCAGTTTTGGGAGGCGATATCTTGTTTTATAAGAAAAGAGCTGAATGGACTTAGATAATCCCATTGATTTTTCTGATTGGAAAGCTATTTTGTTGTATATAACCATGACAGCTTAACAGAATTACAATATTCTGAGTCATATTTCTCATAAGCATTTTTGTCTTACTGTCCAAAATTCTTTCAGTAAGGCAGTTGTGACCTGGAATCCCAGTTTTTCACTTTTTTTTTAAATCTCATCTTCCTGAGCCTCAGTTTCTATATTTATAAAATGAAAAGTAAAGTTCATTCCAGTAAGTAATCTGAGGCTTCTCCATCAAATAAAATAAAAAATAATCTTCCTCTTGAATTATTTTAGATTAAGAAAGAGCCAAAATTTGAATTCTCCCTTTCTCTCCCTGTGTCTTATACCTATCCCTGTTGTCTTTTGTATCAACAAAGAATTTTCCTTTATACTTATTTATTTAACAGCACAGAAAACATGATATGGTAAGGGAATGAGGAATCTATTTTCTTAATAATTTTTCCCCTAAGAGTTTACAAGGGAAGAATTTACTGTCTATTACTGACCTAGATAGAATAGCACTCAAAACCACAAATGTATGTTTTTTTTCCTGCATGCATGCTACTTTCAAAATTTATGCTGAATATTTAGTTTCTTTCAACTTGGTTACTTTCAGCAAGTGATGACTACAACACCCACACTCATACCCATACAAACATATGCATAGGAAGGCAATCAAGCTGGTAGAAGCTGCTTTCATGGGTAATTCACAGCACCCTAAGGTTGGTTATGTTATTTTCTTAAAGGCAAGTTAAATTTATAGGCTGAATATGAAGTAGTAAAATAGATTAGGTGTGTCGTTTTGTTTGTTTGTTTTTTGTTTTGATTAAACATAGGGGTTTTGTGTAGCCCTGGTTGTCCTGGAACTTGCTCTGTAGACCAAGGGAACTCAGAGATCCACCTGCCTCTGCCTCCTGAGTGCTAGAATGAAAGATGTGTGTCACCACCACCAGGCAGAGGTGCATAATTTTAAATGCTCTCGTGACATACTATTAACTTGATTGTTAGGTCTGGAAAAAGTTTAGTTTCTGAAGGTAAAAATCATTTTCAGAAAAAGCTAAATAAACAAGAAGCACACATCTCACCAGACATAGCATATGCATATTCTGTTAGTTTTAGTTTTTATGACAGCCTTTCCCCCTTTGCTGTATTTTAACTTGTCTTCAATTTCTCATTTCAGAGAAGATGATTTTTAATACTATAGTTAATCTCCCATTAATTATATCTTAGATTTAATTTTAGTGAAGACCCCAAGCTCATTATGGGATTAAGAAAATCACCTTTCTTCATCAGTAACCAATGCCTTTAGAAGTTATATTTTAGATGAGTTATGTTCTGGGAAGATATGGACACTTTAACTTTAAGTTCTGTGTTTGTTGTTATCCAGTCATTTCCAGGGCCAGGGCCATATTTTTTTATTCTTACCCCAAATTCAGGAGTAGATATCTTGAGAATATTCTTTCTTGTATGTACTGGCTACAAATGACTTCCAAAAAGAGGTCTCGGACAGCTCACCAGATCAGACCTTACAAAAGAAGTGACATTGAGCTCTCTTAATGCATTTGGTAATTGCCCTTCACAGCTTTAGACATTCACAGGGAAGTGAATGCCCAATCAGTCTTCATTATCTGAAGCTAGTTATTACCTCTATCAACTTTGCCCTGTCCTCTTTCTCTGCTCTCACCTGCTGATTGACCAGTTCACTGTCCATTAGCAGTTTTTAGAAGGGCAGAGAACAAAAAGGTTGTTACAATTTAATCAGTCTGCTTAGGTTAAAATATCAGTTCATGTAAAATGGCTCCATCAAAGTGGAAGAGACAGATGAAATTAAAAGAGAAAGCTCAAATTTTGCCAAGATATATTATTTATTTGATATTTTTCATGATTATTTAACCCTAATGATCATTGCAAACTGGGGATTTGCCATTACATTTACTTTTAAAATGTTATATAAAATTATACTACTATTTTTAAAAGATATATTTATTTATTATGTGTATGGTATAAAGAAGAGGGTACTAGATGTCATTATAGATGATTTTGAGCTACCATGTGGTTGCTGGGAATTGAACTCAGGACCTCTGGAAGAACAGTCAGTGCTCTTAACCTCTGAGCCATCTCTCCAGCCCCCTAAATTATGCTACTTTTACATATACTCTCTCCCCATCTCTTTTCATGGGTGCACGTCTCTATCTCTCTATCTCTGTGTGTTTGGAGAGAGTGGTGAGGAATAGAGAAAAGTTGGTGAAATATATTAAAACCTAATGGTAGAAATGGAAATTATTTCTAATTTCACTCCTTTCATGCTTCAGGAATCATTATGGCAGAGGGGACTGTTGCACAAATTCTGGTTGTATTGAAAGAAACTCAGAGCCAGATTTTGGGGAAAGGCTGAAATACCAGAGAGAGGAAACAACACAGTCAAATCTCAACCAGCTATCTTTTAGCTTCCTCAGCTTCACTCCTGGTTGTTTCTAATTGCTGCTAATTTCCCAAACCTGCCTTAAATACACTTTTCTCCCATCCAGAGGCACAGAAAGATCTCTGTCTCTGGAATTAAGGGATTAAAGGTGTGGGTCGCCACTCCCAGCTTTCCCTGTGCTGGGATTAAAGGTGCGTGTCATTGGAGCCCAGCTGTTTGGCCTGGTACTCACAGAGATCTAGAAGTCCCAGAGCTATGTGAGTTACTACTGCTCTACTATCCCTGGAACTCCTGGAGCTATCCCTACCTAGTTTTTGACTGTAGGTTGATCTCTTGATATTCTAGGTTTTATTAAATATGTAACGTATCACCACAGGGGACAGAAAGAATCTAAAAGCTAGAAGTGGCAGATGACTGACTACAGGTCAAAAGTGCCTTCTCAACACAAAAACATGGGTACATATATGAGTAAGATCTCAGAGCACACTAGCAGAGAAGTCGGACAATGAGTTGGGGACTAACTGGTGTGTTTTCAGGTTAGTACCATTTGTAACTGGGGCAAAGTTTTACTGGGAACACTAGGAGAATGTTCCAGTAAAGAATATGCTTCAAAACTGTGCTAGTAGTTGTTGAAAGCTGCTTCTTGGTGGGACTCTTTGCCATGTGGACTGTGATAGCCAGAAAAAAACACTTACATGGTAAGGTGCAGATGCTAGCTGTTAGTAGGTCTTCATGATGCTAGTAAAGTCTTATTACTATGGACAGATTCTGATATATTTGCTACACTTCCCTTTGTAAGAGAACTTTGAATGTCTCAGAAATATTGGATGTCTCCTTGCTTGAAAATAAGGCCTGAAAGTTGTATTCTTAAACAAGTATCTGTACAGAATATGCATTTTGAGCAGATGATTTCTGGGGGTAAATAAATTTAATAGAGAATGTAAGAGGTGATAGATACCATGCCTAAGATTATCTTACTCAGGGAACAATGAGGCTGTTTTCTTTTTCTAATTATCCAAGTCTATAATGGCTGACTGAAAAATGTTTCTGAGGAGAATGACTCCCTTGTATTTCCTACCTGACCTTGTATGGGATGAGGGAAAACCTTTAGATAGAAAGTTGCTGGTATTGGCGTTAGAAGACTTAGAAATGTCTACAAGTTGTGAGGGCCAGGGGTCATAATTCCAGGTTACTGGCTTCTATCTATTAAGCTTTTTGTGACCTGGACAGCAAGGCATACAAGTAGTAATGACATTCATCACTGTGGGAAAAATAGGTAGGAAATGTCCCTTTTGTTTGATTTTCGATGAACAGCAAGGACCCTGAATTCTAATACCATTCATACCTGAGTACCCACAGAGATTGTGCCAGGAAGGTAGTAGAGAAAATCAGTGCAGAGTCCAAGTGGAATGCTCCATGGGAAAGCTAACTTTGGGAAAGACATTGGAGAACTATATCACATTGATGTGGTCCACTTTATTGTACAAGGCTTGTTTTGACCTGGCAATTCAGATTCCAGTAGAACTTTGGTGCTGAAAGAATCATTAGAAAACAACCCTGTGACACTGCTTCCGGTTCCGCCACCGGGACCTGTGCTCTCTGCAGCGTCCCAGTGCACTCTGGAGCAGGGGCAGCTGAACTCTGCACCTGGCCACACCCACAGCTCCTGCTGCTGCTGAGGGTATCTGCAAGGATTCCTACCGCGACCCCGAACTGAGTGAACTGAGCAAACTAACTGCAGGGGTCTCTGAGGGGCGGATT
>PVIH01011131.1:31863-71053 GCA_004025045.1 Sigmodon hispidus | reverse complement strand
ATGGGTCTGCCTTTATATGTGAGTTGGCCCTTTTCTTTTGCAGCTCTTAAAATTTTTTCTTTGTTCTGTATGTTTTGTGGCTTGATTATAATGTGGTGTGCTGACTTTTTTTTGGGATCATATCTATTTGGTGTTCTGTAAGCTTCTTGTATCTTTATAGGCATTTCCTTCTTCAGGTTAGGAAAGTTTTCTTCTATGATTTTATTGAAAACATTATCTGTGCCTTTAAGCTGGTATTCTTCTTCTATTCCTATTATTCTCAAATTAGGTCTTTTCATGGTGTCCCAGATTTCCTGAACATTTTGAGTTATGGCTTTTTTAGTTTTACTATTTTCTTTGACTGATATATCTATTTGAGCTACTGAGTCTTCCACTTCAGAGATTCTATCTTCCATCTCTTGAATTCTGTTTGTTATGCTTGTATTTGTGGTTCCAGCTTTTTTCTTCAGGTTTTCTATTTCCATCTTTGCTTCATTTTGTGCCTTTTTTATTGCTTCTATTTCAGCTTTTATTTCAGCTTTTAGTTCCTGGCATGTTTCTTTCACAGATTTGTTCATCTCTTCCAATTTTTTGTTTGTATTTTCTTCTATTTTTTAAGGCTTTTTTTCATATCTTCTTTTAGAGCTTCAATGATCATCAAAAAGGAATTTTTTGTGTTGCTTCCTTCTGTTTCCTCTTCATTGCTCAGTTCAGGTCTTGTATTTGTAAGATCGCCACTCTCTTCTGGAGTTACCATGTTGTCCTTTGTATTATTATGTAATTTTTTGCACTGACGTTTGCCCAGTGGCTTCAGTGGTTCACGATTAGATGGGTCCTGGTCAGTTGTGGCACTCGGGTTTGTGTGCCTCCTGTCACCTCTCTGGTCAGGGTCTGATTCTGTCTTTCAGAGACCCCTGCAGTTGTTGGTTCGCTCAGTTCGAGGTGGGTAGCTGTGCAAATTTCCTCAGCAGGAGCTGTGGGTGTGGTCAGGGGCAGAGTTTACCTGCCCCTGCTCCAGAGTGGGCTGGGACTCTGCAGACAGCACTTGGTCCTGGGAGCAGAACCGGAAGCAATGGCAACAAGTTCTTTTTATTTTTATAACAGTGAGACATGTCTGCTTCTGGCAGCACCAATCTACTTTAGAGAAGATGAGGTCATTGAAGAAACTCCATACTGAGTTTACTTTCTTTGTGATACAAGTTAGCCACTGGGCAAGAAAGTGCCCTTGCTTCAACTGCTGACAGTATGATGTCCGAAATGGATAGGCAGGACACATAAGAAAGAACCGCCAAACCTTGTCAAGACAATGTAGAAAGGCCTTTAAGAAAATCCTGTTTCACAGTAAGTCTGTCAGGTATGTTAGGCCTATAGCCTCGCATATGAAGACGGATGCCCTAATGTTGCAGAGGAAGCTTGAGTAATTGTCCAGGCAGGCAGCTGTTCCTGTGATTTCTTACATTTTTTTGGAAGTTGCTTGCTTGTACTTCCTATTTACTTAGTTAATATTATTTATCTCTCAAGTCTTTGAGGGAGTTGATGGCTAGATAGTAACAGTTATAGTTTTCCTAGTTACAGATTCAGGAAAGAAACTCAGTAAGAAATGTAAAATGTATAAGTTTGAGAGACATTAAAAGACAGTTTTTGATAAGTAATACAAGTTAGATAGAAAGTGAATTAGGTACAATTCTTTGAACTCATTAGGATAGAATACTAATGAAGTATTTTCTCTGAATTTGTCAGTTGTTAACGGACTGAACATTACTGATGTAATTATTGCCTATATATTGTATATAGTTATTGTACTTACTGTAGTTTAAATATTAGTTACAATCTTTTTTATTTTTGACATAAAGGAGCTATGTGGTGATATATTGGAATCTAATAAAATTTGCCTGAAAGTCAGAGGACTGAGCCACCTACCTACTGATTTAGTCACAAAGGTCAGGGAGTGGTGACCACACCTTTAATCCTAGCACTTGGAAGGTAGAGCCAGAGATACATAGGGATCTCTGTGAGTTCTAGGCCAAACAGAGCCAGGGGGTAGTGGCACCTGCATTTAATCCCAGCACTTGAGATCCCAAGCCTATGCTCTCGCTCTCAGTATTTGGCAAACACACATGCCATTAATTCTAGCAGTAGGAAAGTTGAACCCAGAAGTGAGATACGGGGCAGAGAAAGAATGATAAGGCATGAGGAGGCAGGAGGTGAGCCTTTTCTTTTGCAACCCCCTTCCCTTATGACTGAGGACTCAGAGGGATTCAGTCTGAGGATTCGTGAAGAGTTGGCTCAGTGATAAGTGGCTGTTGATTCCTCCTCTGTCTCTCTGATCTTTCAGCTTTTCCCCAATATCTGGCTCTGGGTTTTTACTATAAGACCAAGTAGAATTTGTACAACTCTTACCCATCTATCTTTAAACAAGAACTAATGAAGAAAACTCAGAATATGGATGGTTGTTATAAGGAGCTAAGATTTTAAAAATATTTTTGAGAATTTTATACATGCAGACAATGAAATAAAATTTTATCTCCCCCATTTTTTCCAACCCCCCCATACTCCCACTTCACCTTTCTCCCAACTCTATAACTTTACCTTTCTTCACAGCTTACTAAGTTCAATTGGTGCTGTCTGTATGTGTCTGGATGTGGGGCCGTTCACTGGAGCATAGAGAACTACAGTTGTCATAGAGAGCTAAAATTAAATGGACTAAAAATGGAGTCTCAAAGTCATAGCATATAATTTAACTTCAAGAATTCTATAAAATATGACTATGGTACTACTAACGATAAGGAAAATATAAATACATATTGGTATTAATTTGTTAATTTTTATTTCTATTACTGCTTTAGGAAGTATTGATATATTTTAAAAAAATTGAACTTTTTTTTCAAGACAAGACAAAGTTTCTCTGTGTGGTCCTGGCTATCCTGGAACTTGCTCTGAATACTAGGATGGCCTCTGCCTCCTAGTACTGGGATTAAAGGTGTGTGTTACCACACCTGGATAACATTTTTATTCTTAAGACAGCTAGTTTTAAAACAATACTTTGATTTTAATTGACACAAATAGTATATGTTGCACAAATTCTAGTTGGTCTTATAATAAAAAACCCAGAGCTAGATATTGGGGTAAAGCTGAAAGATCTGAGAGACAGAGGAACAAGCCACAGCCAATTCTCACCACTACTGAATCTTTAGGCCAAAAGGGGAAGATCCTGTCTCCAGGAATCATCAGACTAAAGAGGGGGAAGTGAAGGAAACTTCAAGGGTGAAGGGAGGGGAGAACGTCTGTCTCCTCCAGCCTTACATTCCTTTCTCTGCCAAGCTATATCACTTCCTGTCTCAACTTTGCTAGTGCTGGGATTATAGGTGTGTGTCACCACTGCCTGGCTCTGTTTGGCCTTTAACTCACAGGGATCTAGACAGATCTCTGCCTCCCAGTACTAGGATTGATGGCATGTGCTACTACTGCCTGACCTCTATGATGAGCTCTGTGGCTGGCTCTGTCCTCTGATCTTCAGGCAATCTTTATTAGATTACAAACAATATATCACCACAAGTATATAGTTACAAGGTACAGTATGACACTTTAATACATATATAGAATATATAATGACAAAATCAGCATTATTTGGGTAGCTAGCTCTTTTATTTATTTTATTTATATATTTATTATTTTACATCATACAACCCATCAAACTCAGTTATCAGGCCTCTCAGATTTATACCCACTCTTATGATCTCCCCATTTACAATATTAAACAATAAGAAACTTAAAAATTAGATACGTAAGAAAATATTATCATGCTAGCTTAGAGCAGAATGAAAGACATAAAAAGATTACTTAAAACAGAAAAATCCCAATTTCTTTTGTTTAATTTCTATGATGTGATTACATTGCTAAATAATCTAATTTTAAAATAAAAGAGAAATAAAATTAAATCACTAATTGGATGTATACTCCAGCTTCAGAATTAGGCGGCTAATTTTAGAGTGTTGATCATGTACTAATTTGTAGGATTCCCTATTTATAACAATCTACTGTTTTTATTCCTATTTTTTAATGGTAAAATTATTTCCTGGACAATTTATTATGTCATATGAAGTTTTTAAAAATCCACAAGTTATACCTATAACACATTAACAAAATATAAAATGTCTTATGATATGAATACAAATAAGTAACACTAAAGTATGAATAAGTAATAAGAAAATTGACAGAAAGTTAATATGTAGGTCATAAAGATCTTATTTCTTCATTGAGTCTCTGATTTGGCCTTAAATTGAGGTCTTATCCCTACCACAAATTTTGGGCAGTTATTCATGAAACAAACTTCTACAACAGCAGTTCATTATTGGCTTTATTTATAGGAAAAAGTGTGATGAGGCAAAGTTTTCTCAAAAGTTTTGAGATAGCTAATAATAGAAGACTTTCATTTATATCTGATGGGATGTGTGTGTGTGTGTGTATGTGTGTGTGTGTGTGTGTGTATGTATAGTTATTTTCTTTTGTCTGAGGACATTGCAGGCAATTCTGTGCAAGATTTCAAGAACATAGTCAACATATAGGAACATTTGATGCTTTCCCTGACTTAGTACAAAATAACGGCCTATATGGATTCTAAGAGAACAAGACAGACTGAATTCTTTTCGTATAAAATCATGTCTCTCCAGCAGTCTTCCATCAAAATTTCATCACTTCATTGTTTATATTTCTTTGTGGACTCTGGGACTTTTAGCAGTGACTTATCACTTCCTTGAACACACTGTTTGTAGCATACATTTTAACTCTCAACCTATGTTTTAAGAAATATTAATATTTTCAAACCTCTCATACTTTTGAGAATTACATTTATATCATTAGTGACATGAAACATATCTTGCAAAGTATATTGCAAATAGGCAGCCCTTCAGTGCCCAGCATTGATAGGCTAGTATAGGCAGTCCATAAATACACCTAGCATAGGTAGGCTAGTATAGACAGTCTGTCAATACTCAGCATTCAGGTAGGTGGGCTAGTTTGCTTCAGATGTATCTAGCTGAGAACAGGGAACAAAACTAGCCTATCCTAACATAGTAGAGTTTACATATGAAGATACCTATGAAGAAGGCAAATGCAGTGACCCATCTACAAAAATACTCCCACACTTGAAGCTTGAGAAACATTGCAGCAGAGGGAGCAGAAAGACTGTAAGAGCCAGAAAACCATGGACTTTGCTCTGAGGTTGTGTCTCCTAATAACATCAGATGCTATACCTGTGATGTCTCACCAACATGACCTCCCAAATGTGAGCTGAACAAGAATGACACCAATGAAGGCACCACACTGGCTGGAAAAAGCCCACCAGGCCTCAATTTACACAACAAACTCCAGTCAACTGAGGAAAGCTGGGAGGGGGGGAGGCGACCCTCCCTGGGAAGAACACACCAATTGGTTGTCCAGTGCCAAATGGCCAGTCCGGAAAACATACACACAAGTAACATTATGTGGACTCAACAGGTTATATTTAGAAATATATACATATATATGTATATGTCGCCAATAACAATGAGTGGAAAGGAGATCATAAGTTTGAAAGAGAGCCGGGAAGGCCATATTAGAGGGTTTGGAGGGAGAAAAGAGAAGTGAGAAATGTAATTAAATTATAATCTCAAATTAAGAGAAAAACAGGGGGGCTGGGGAGATGGCTCAGTGGTTAAGAGCATCGTCTGCTCTTCCAGAGGACCCGGGTTCGATTCCCAGCACCCACATGGCAGCTAACAACTGTCTGTAGTTCCAGTTCCAGGCAAACACCAAGGCAAATAAATAAATAAATGTGTTTTAAAAAAAATCTGGTGGGGTTTTTTAAAAAGAAAAAAAAAAGAGTTAGAAAAACAGAATATAGTAGAAAATTGTAAAAATAAAAAACTCTAGAGAGAAGAGAAGGCCAAGATGACAAGCTCAGAAGGGCAGGGCATTGTTCTCTTTGGCTATTTGTTAATTAAAAGCTGTCCGAGAGGCATTTGAGCAGTGCTCTGAATGGAGAGTCTGGAACTAATGATCAAAAATGAGGCTGGACATGGAGAAGCAGAGACTCAAGAGCATCTTGGAATTTTCAGTTGTATTCTAAAGATAAACATAAGAATAAGACTATAGAAAAAATCGATTTGCTTTCAAAAACTTCTGAAATTTAGTTTTGTCTCCTAATTGCATTTAGAGTTATCTCTTTGTGCAAAACAAAAAGCAACTGATCTCTAAAGATAATGTCCAGACCTTAGCTAATTTTTAGACACTCAGCATAAATTCACTGCTTTATGTAAAAAAAGAAAAAGAATTATGAAAATAGAGCCTACAGAAATTCAAAGATTAGAGTCATCACATATGCACTTTATTTGTCTAAACTAACTTGAGAATTTAGAGAAAGCAACAGGACTTTGGGTGAACATAAGAAAGTAAATCAAACAGCAAGAAATAAGTAACCATAAACTGATGCAAACACCTGGCAGCCCCCTCTTCTCCTTACTCAACAGGATCTCACATGGAATCCTAAGTCCTGGAATTATAAGTCTCTTCTATCATGCTTTCCTTACAAGCACAATTTCAAAAGTAAGAGAATAAAAGTGAAAAGATTTGAGTGTGTTCAAGGATAGAAGAATTCTTCTTTCATCCCTGTCACCAGCATAGCACACAGGTAGGCCCATGTACATTCCCACTGAGGCCATCTGCTGTTCTTTAAGGATAACTCAATATGATATAGTCAAAGATGAACTGTTTATATACTCTGTGTAACCTATATAACCTATTGTACAATGGTGCAATTGAGAATAATGCAGAATTTTAGGTAATGCCAAAGAGTACCCAGGACCTAATGTTTTGTTACCATTTACAAAGGAATCCATGCATGTGAATCTGAAGTACCGAGGAATGGGTACACTAAGTTTTATATTGTGATCAATTTTGATAAAGACTTTAAGAGTTTATCCCCAGGAAGATAAACATAGTATTTTTCTTTTTTTTTTAAACTTTATTATTTATTTATTTATTTATTTATTTATTTGCCTTGGTGTTCGCCTGGACCTGGAACTACAGACAGTTGTTAGCTGCCATGTGGGCGCTGGGAATCGAACCCGGGTTCTCTGGAAGAGCAGACGGTGCTCTTAACCGCTGAGCCATCTCTCCAGCCCCATAGTATTTTTCTAATGAGACGAGAAACATAGTATTTCTCGTAAGTGGATATTAGACAAAAAACAAAGAATAACCAGACTACAATCCACAACCCCAGAGAAGCTAGGTAAGAAGAAGGATACTAAGAGAGACATTCATGGATTCCCTTGGGAAGGGAAAATAGACAAGATTTCCTGAGTAAATTGGAACTATATGGAGGAGGGGATAAGGGGAGGTGGAAAGAGAACATGAGGTAAAGGGATGGTCGGCTTGGGGGAAGGACAGAGAGGGAGATCAAAGAACATGGTTCTTGATAGAGAAAGCCATTTTGGGGTCAGAGCAAAACCCGGTACTAGGGAAATTCTCAGAAATCCACAAGGATGATTACAGATAAGACTCCAAGCAATAGTAAAGAGGGTACCTGAACTGTCTTTCCCCTGTTTCCAAATTGATGACCACCCTGATGGTCATCATAGAACCTTCATCCAGCAACTGATGGAAGCAGATGCAGAAATGCACAGCTAAGCACTGAGTCAAGCTCTCAGTCCAGTTGAAGAGAGGGAGGAGAGATTATATGAGCAAAAGGGTCAAGATCATGATGTGGAGACACACAGAGACAGCTGACCTGGGCTACTGGGAGCTCCCTGACTAGATTGAAAGCTGGGGAACCTGCATGGGACTGAACTAGGCCCTCTGAATATATCACAGTCTTGTGGGGCCTCTGGCAGTGGGACCAGGATTTATTCCTAGTGCATGAACTGGCTTTTGGAGCCCATTCCTTATACTTGCTCAGCCTTGATACAGGAGGGAGGGGCTTGGTCCTGCCTCAACATGATATCCCAGTCTTTGTTGTTTCCCCATGGGAGGCCTTACTCTCTAGTAGTGTATGGGGGGGGGGTGTGGGATGAGGGGGAGCTGGGGTGACTGGGAGGAGGAGAGGGAGAGGAAAATGTGGTTGGTATGTAAAATAAAAAACCTTTTTAAATAAAAAACATTTTAAAAAGCTTATCAGTTGCTGTCATGCACATTTATTTTTTTAAAATATTTCTTTTTATGTGAATTGGTGTGTTGCCTGCATGTATAACTGTGTAAGGGTGTCAGACCTTGGAATTACAGACAGTTGTTAGCTGCCATGTGGATGCTGGGAATCAAACTCAGGTCCTCTGGAAGGACAGTATAAGTGCTCTTAGCTGCGAGCCATCTCTCCAGCCCTGTCATGCACATTTCTAAATATAGTTATAGCTTTAAGAAACACACATATATCAAATATGGAATTATCTTTTTCTATGGAGCCATTTGACATCACAGTGGTCTAAGATGAAAATATATACAGAATTAATTCTTGGCATAATACTTTAGCTAAATAGATTTGGCTAATTAAAATATTTCCTGATTTAAACATAGAGGATAAAACTGGTTTTATAGTCAGTAAATTAAGTGACAAGATGGGAGAATTTTAGATAAGTGCTCTGCTACTGAGCTATACCTAAACTCAAGATGAAGAATTTTAGAAGCCATAAAAAAGAAAGTGGTGCTGGAGAGATGGCTCAGTAGTTGAAAGCACCTGCTGCTCTTGCAGAGGACTGAGTTCAATACCCAGCACCCACATGGTGTTTTACAGCCGGCTGTAACTCCGGTCTTAGGGGCTCTGATTCCCTCTTCTGGTCTCTGTTGGTACCAGATGTATATGTGGCACAGACATACATATAGGCTTAACACTCATATACAAAACAAACAAACAAATCTTTAAGGAGCAAAAGAACAAAACATTTACAAAGGAACCTGTGCTTTTGGCTCTGTAGTACTGAAGAGCAGGTAGACTAAATTTATATTATGATCACTTTAAATAAAGGCTTTAAGATTTAGTAATTGCCATCATGCACACTCGTAGAAATAAAAAAGTACTATAATTGAAATGAAGACCTCCGTGCTTGGGATTAACAGAAAAAATAATTAATAGAAAAAAATGAAAAAAAGATTGAATTAAATTAGAAAATGGACTAGAAGAAAACATCCACATTCAAGTTTAGAGACACAATGGAGACAAAATAGTTTGGGTGGATGCACTTGTATGTGGGGCTCTACACAGAGACGGAGAATGTGGTAAGTTTGAGAGAACTGGTAAAAAGCATTACGTCGAGTCAGAGATTAAACAAATGCTGTAACCGCAAACCATTCAAATATAAATCAAACTACTTGGTCACATCATAGCAGTGCTGATCGAAACTACAAGAAAAATTTGAAATCAGGCTGAAGCTGCACAGTAGCTAACTTGTTGACAGAAACAGTAGAGAGCAGGAGATAGTGGAACACTATCTTCTCATGCTGGAAGTATCAAGACTAGAAGGATGGTGTTCAAATTCCTTAAGATCAACAAAAATTACATGTATGAGTGGTACTAGCAGATAAAGCCAGAGGCATTGCAAAGGTAGATGTTATTTTTAGTCAATACAAAAGCCAGCATTCCTCGAACCTGGATCATTTCTAAATGGGTTTACAGCTGTCTCACAACACAGTCTCAGAATGCAGAAACTTGATGGAATAAAATACAAAGGAAACCGTTCTATGTCCAGAATGGAAGATTTTAAAGTGTCACTCTTAGTAATTGACAATATAAACAGACAATATAAAATTAAGACGGTAAGATTTGGTTGACACTACTGTCAACTTGGAGCTAGGGAGATAGATGGCTTTGAGAGTATTAGCGCTTTCTGTGGAATCATGAGAATCAGAGTTCAAATCTCAGCACTCACATTTCAAAGAAGCTGAATGGCTGCACACATGATTGTAACCCCAGTGGTGTTGGCAGCGGAGGCAGGAAGCTCACTGGGGCTTGTTGGTTACTCACCCTGCTCCAGGTTTAGTGAAGGACCTGATACAAAAATGATGTGAAGAGTAAGCGTATTGGCCCAACATGTGTACATACCACACCCATACACATACATACACACAAAAAATATTTAAAAAGCTACATCTATCAGACGCCTGAACTGCCATATGAGGAACATTACATTGCCCTGATAACTGATGAATAAATGTGGATGTGTTTTTAAGTCCTTGGAAACATTTATTCAGACTTGTGTTGTTTCAGAGACATAACAAATGTCATACTAAGTGAAATTTGATTTCATGGGGAGGCTGTTCTTTGACCACAGGGAAAATGAAGTAGATCCACAAAAAGTCATTAACAATAAGAAAATTATTTTAACTGAATAATAAAGAAAACATGATACACATAAGGTACTGTTGAAGCCAAAATAATCACCAGGCAGAAAATTGAACCATTAAGTTCCTATGTTAAAAAAATGAGAAGGCTATAAAATATGAATATAAGAACTCATCTCAAGACATTGGAGATCTTGTATTAATTAAATCCAAAGGAGAGAAAACAAAGGCAAGAAAAACATGTATACCTACTTGTTAAAGAAGAAAAAACCCAAAATATAGTGAGTGGGAAAAGTCTAAATCAGATGCTGAGCCTGGATCAGTAGTATGTGCCTATAGTTCCAGATGCTTAGGAGACTGAGGCAGGAGGATCATCAGAGAACAGAAGTTTGAGGTCAGCCTCAAAAACATACTGATTAGGGTAAAAACAACTGAGATGAAAAAGAAAATGGCAGTACTGTAGATCTTCCACTGATAGTAAGTGGAAACCACAAAAGTATATTCAATTCAGTTTAAAGAGATGCAATTAGTAGTTTTTAGGAAACTATAGTAGTAGTTTTTAGAAAAGTTTTTTTTTTAGAGAAGTATGATGTCAAAAATACCATAGGTAGAATTCATAGTTTATGGCTCTCACCCATAGAAAATTATAAAAAGTGGCTTTGCCAGAAAACTTATCATCTATTTAAGTAAATATTGTGGGAGAGAGATAAGCAGTGAACCTGGGAGCATGGAATTGTGGGAGTAGGGAAGTAGGAAACATCTGGGAGGTGTTAGGGAGGGAAAAGGGTATGCTTAAAATATATTATATAAAAATAATTTTTTAAATTAAAAATTGCATAAAATTTTAAAATAGCAATGTGATGCAATGGATTCTGGAACAAAAGAGAACGCTAGTAGGAACCAGGTCTGGTCTTTATGGTTATGGTAATAATGTAGCAAGGTTGCTTTCTTAATTTTGATAACAAAGCTAATAATGTGAGGTACTGATAAAGTGAGGAATTCATGTGAACTCTCTCTGAAGACTCTGAAATTTTTGTAACTGAAATGAAATTTAGTTTGACCCAAAAAATAAAGACAAAGAAAAGGAAAAATATGTCAAAAGGTACCATTACTAAGTTTATTCTATAGCACATGCAAAATCTTGATGATAGTATTTAGCACTACAAGAAAATCTTTATGAACATAAATGAAAATAAAGAAAAGAATCAAAGTTGAGGAAATAAAATGTAATCTGTCATTTCATGACCAAGTTGTAGTTTTCCCAGAAATGCAAAGTTTGCCGGGAAATTTAAATGTGAAACCAATATGGTTTCTTATATTAGCAAGCTAAAATGTAATTATCTCAGTGCATAAAATATTAGTACAATACCCACTCATAAGTTTAAACATAAATCTCTTTATAAATTAAGAGAATCTGCCTTAATCTAATATTGTTAATGATCAATGTGTACAAAATACACTTCACAATGAAAATATGAAACATTTTTAACAAACTGTGGTACATCTACACAATGGAGTACTACTCAGCAGTAAGAAAAAATGATATCCTAAAATTTGCAGGCAAATGGATGGACTTGGAGAATATCCTCCTGAGCGATATTCTCCAAGTCCACAAACCCAGGTATCACAAACCCAGAAAGATAAGCAGGGGATGTACTCACTCATTAGTGGACTCTAAACAAACAAACAAACAAGGAAAAAGCAAAGCATGCCCAAGCTGCAAGCCACAACCACTGAACAGCTTGGGATCAGAAACACCTTGGACTGATCCTTCGGATCCCACTCCACCTAGAGGAACACCTGACTCAGTCTTGAGGTTGGGGAGAGAAAACTGGATCTGCCAGGAGTGGAGACTGAACTAAGAAATATTGGGACAATGGGACCTTGGGACTGCCTGCTGCCTGCCCGGGGGTGGGAGGCAGGGGATGGGGAGATGTGGAGAAGAAAGAATGACCTGATGTGGTGGGAGGGGGGGGGAAGGGACCTTGAATAAGGATATACAAGGATAGAAAGTGTGACTTCTTTGTTCATAATAATAAAATTAAAAAAAAGAAAATATGAAACATTTTTAACTGGAGATTGAAAAGAGAATAACTGCTCTTCCATATTTACAAGCTAATGAAGAACAGGTGAGCACAAGTTCATACTGATCATATATATATATATATATATATATATATAAGAAATAACAAGAAAGAAATATTTACAGAATGATAAGATATGTAATCATTTGGCTGCCATCAGAATGGATATTGGTAAGGCAGTTGGGTTTAAATACCAAAGACCACGTTGGTCCAATGTAAGAATGTCTTCTTATATTTTTTGGCTGTGAGCCTAGCCTTTAAGAGCCATCTCCTCAGCCCATTATATGAATTCTAATTGATTATATCAATTTAAAATATGGTCTTTTATTATGCATGTTCAATTTAAATAATAGATAAAAGAAATCTAAATTGTGCTTCATTTGGGCCATAGTCTTATATTCCAAAGCTTAAATGCTTATAAGAAAGCTTTATCTAATTTAAGAATACCATGTTTCTCAAAAAATTATTGCATATTGTAATTATTATAACTAAAAATTAAGGTGGCTTGCAATAATTCCACCATTGTTTGATTCGAAATCTTTATAAAATATTGGCATTTTCCAACATCTATTTTTCCTGTCTATGTCTCATTTAAGGACAAATTTTATTTTTTTGTAGATTAAATAAATTTATTATAGTATTAAAGGCAGTATTATTCCATTATTGTCATTAATGGAAAATCTGTATAGGAGTGTAAATAAATAGAGTAATTATAAGTCAATCACCTTAATTAGTAGTAATCTACAAAAGAATCAATAACAAAGATTAGAATTGATCTTATGTAAATTAATTTGCGAGACTTACACAGGGTACAGAGTCAAGAGACAGGGAGAATAAAAGCTGGTATTTCTACCTCATTGATCCAAATTTATGTATTTAAATTATACCATGTGTCTAATGTATTAAATGTAAAAGTTCAATACAATGAGCTTTACAGGATTTAGACTCTGAAATGATTCACTGTTAAGAGAAAGAAAGTTTCAATGATAAATTTGAAACTTAACAAAAATGTTTCTTCAAAGATACACTGTAGTAATCTTGTAGTAATATTCTGTTGGTCATGACTATTGACACATACATTCCATAGATGTGATGATCTTCATTCCTCAGGGAGGTAAACAACTATATGTGATGTTGTATAAGTGACTCATAGAGCTCAGACAATTGTGAGAGCCAGTGGACAGCTCTATGGAAGATTCTTTACTCAGAGTCTCTTGCTTACCTAGGTCAGGACTCACAAAATGAAGAAATGTGGACTGAGTATCTTTCCTTTACCACTGTATTAGTGAAAAGAATTTTAAAATGAAGCAGTGGGGTTTGAACAGTTCTCCTTTTATTATCAAATGGTCTACTATTTAAATCTCTTTGAAATAGCAAGAATATTTTAACCATTGGCTTAATATTTTCAGGTCTATTATATTAACCTGCCAACAAAACATAACATTATGGATATGTTAATCCCTGAGCACATTTTCATACTTACAATAGGTACACAATGAATAAGGCTATTAAATTGTTAATATTATACCTGTGACTTAAAACATAGGATAAAAGGAGTTAATCCCAACTGTATCAAGAACTAATGCCTCAACTTTAAGCTATACATAGCTGGGCATCCACCCAAAGAGTCAATTGAGCTGTAAAAACAGAGTGATCTGGGGCCCACTCTGTATAATCAATCAAGAATTGACCACATGCCATCTTCCTGCTAAAGAGAAAGCTATTGCAGAAATCAACTGCTATTTATTTTATGATTACAATCAAGAACATAAACAGATTAATTATTTTCATCAGAAAGATGGATTTTTCTAAAATTATCACCTTTAATCATGCCTAAAATCTACTCAAAAATTGTTCACCATCCCCTGGGATATGTATTATTGGATTAATAACTAATTATTCTAACTTTTAAGGACAAATTTTCAAACCCAGCTGCCAAATTACACATAAAATCACTGCTTTTACACACAAAAATGTGATAATTGCTTATACAATTTCAGAAGCCCATTTGAGGTTCCTTTTCAAATTTGTTTTACATGTACAGTGCAGTGTGTGTAGTTTTATATAAAAATGGGGGAAGTAAAATTCATGGTTCATTTGTGTAATCTGTGAAAATGGGTATAAAATCCTTTTTGATAAAGAAGAATTTTTTTTCTGTGGCTATACTCTCTGATTATTTCGTTAAAATTTTAGGGTTTATTGTGAAGAGATTTTACAGATTTGATTGAAGTCCTTTACCAGTTGACTTTAAAGTTTCTTCCTTGTAATCTGAATGGGCTTTTAAAGGTGCCACTGAAAGAATGGGTACAATAAGAGGAAAAGAATTCCATCTATGGACAATAGCATCAGTCTATGGAGTGATGTGGCCTGCCCATGTTTTGACAGCTCCTCCAATCTGAAATGCACCCAGGTTGAGGATCTTACTGCAGATACCTTTCTAAAGATTGTTAAGCATTTGAATGGCAAGGAAAAGCTGGAGAAATGATTGTGGATTGAAAGACACATTGTGGTTGTGTTCGAGGTTGTGGCAGAGAGGGGATTCATGAACAAAAAGGACAAGGTGCCAAAGTAGGTTGCATGTGGCATGTGAGTGCTGTCTTGAGGATTTAGTGGTTGATATATGTGCCTCTGATCCTGGACACAAAACCTGCACCTAAGAGGAAATGGTCTCTGAAAAAAAGGCAACTATATGAATGTTTTCAGTGCCTGGAGCATTAAAGTAAAGATATTTCAAGTGTTAAAAAAAGAAAGGCACTGATAAAACATGACAATGGAACACAGCATAAATTCCTAACACAGCAGGATCCTAGATGAGATAAGGTTATGACAGAGATCTGCCTACCTCTGCCTCCTGAGTGCTAGAATTAAAGGTGTGCACAAACACACCTGGCAGCAATTTTTTAACACTTTTTTTGATTTTTTTTGTAAATCTGATCTAAATGCTCTGTGCTCTAATGCTTCTATTAGATAAGATTTGAATTGCTTTTTTTGAAAAAATATTCATTTATTTATTATGTATACAGTGTACTGAAGAGGGTATCAGATCTCATTATAGATGGTTGTGAGCCACCATGTGGTTGCTGGGAATTGAACTCAGGACCTCTGGAAGAACAGTCAGCACTCTTCACCTCTGAGCCATCTCTCTAGCCTCAAATTTGAATTTCTTAATCCTAATTTTATTCATTGTAAAAATATATGATGCAGAAATCCAACTTCATTGTCTGTTAAAGCAGTTATGGCTGGACATCTTCTTGCTGGTATTCATGACATATTTCCAGAGTTCAGTTTTCTTTTTAAAATTAAAAATGGGAAGCATATATGAGCTTATGAAATTGTGTGACAGAGATTATGTTCCTGATTAATTTAATAATAGAACAAGGAATTGAAATGATTTGTCACCTAAAGCAGGCATTTGATCTAAACAAGGCTGGGACTTCTGATCTGGGATGTAAAAGTACCTCTTCAGGATAGGTGTCCAGAGAAAGTGGACAGAAGAGACAGATTTCCTAAATCCCCCCTTTAGAATTTCTTAGATGTCAGATTCTCCCAATCCATAGTAACAGGTGAACATGGGCTCTAAAGTCCTCAGACTGCATGCACTAAGTACTAGTCTGTGTTTCCTAGTAGCTCCATTATCTTGTGGGAGCTACTGAAGCTATCAGTTCCTATGGAGTATGGTAGGAATCATATCTTTCCTCCAAGGGCTGCCATGAAACTGTGGAAGTTTCCATAGGGGCAGATCATGCAGAGTGAGTATAAACTTGTTAATGCACAGCTGGCAACACACTTCCAAACTACCATTTCTGTGTCCAGGGCACCAGCTGGCTCCAAAGGTACTTTGTTCTAATTTTTCTGCCTGGGGAATTCTCTTTGCCAAGGCTTATTTGCATAGCTACCAGAGGCTTCTCCTTCCCACCCAGGACCAGCTTCCTCCTGCATACTCACCTGATCTCTACCCTCTCATTTTGCAATTTATCTCCTATCATAAAGGGATTTTTAAAAAACCATCATCACCATTACCGAAATTCCAAATGAATGGATGGTTTCTCTGCTGTACAGGTTCATTCTCACTGGTCTTGTTAGGCAGGTCATCTGTCTTAGGGTTTCCAGATGTTTCAAGAGATTTGGAGTTTTCAGGAAGGTTGAATTCCTCATTTGTTCTCTGCATGAGACACTAGTCTCCTGAAGTGTTTTAATCAAGAAAATGAGGGATGCTCTCAAGCCTGGCTGCTAAGCAACTGCTCTAGAAGTTCCCCTTCAAGTCATTGTGACACTATTTTCTGCAAAGCAGCATTGTGGTCTAAAGGCAGCTGGAAAGCCTGCTTTGAGTAGTTACTCTACCAGTGACCAACAACAGGATCCTGGGCTCACTCCCTTTAGCTCTGGTATAATTTAATGTGCCTTGTTCATTTCTACCAAGAGGATTTTGTCTTCCCCATAACTGTACATGAGAACCTCTTCCCAAATGAGATTGTTGGCTGCCTTTGGCTTTGATTAAGATCTTCCCACAAGAGTCATTGGGAAACCAAAGTATTGTCATTCACTGGGCACTTTTAAACAAACTTTAATCATCTTTTATGAAGAAGATTTTTTATTACTTATTGATCAACATGGCAGAAGCAAAAATATCATTCCCTTGTCAAAGGAGATTAGCCTTTTTTTGCCACTCTGCCTTTCAAGACTTAGGTGGCATCTGGCATATAGTAATAGAAAGTGTTTTGAGTTTATGGTGAGTGGTTATTACCCAGAGGGAGGACTGTCCATCAGTCACCAGGGCTGTCATCTCTCACTAGATCGCCATTCTGTGTGTCAGGGGATGTATTGAGACTGTAGAAAGGATCCAAGCTGTGGTTGCCTGGCTCTGTAACTGTCTTTGCCAGGAACCAAGCTTCTTCAGGGCTCAGGTCCCAGGAAGTAGTAGTATCTGCCTTATGAGATTCTTGTGAGAACAAAGGAAGAAAATGCATGTTTAACACTTAGACTTTGAGCTGGAGGTGGTGGCATCTGCTTGTAGTCACAACTGTTGCAGAGGTTTAGACAGGAGGATAACACAGCACTGAGACGTGCCTGGGCTATACAGGGAGGTATAGGCAAGAAAGGCAAGAAACAAAACCAAAAATAGTTTGACACATAAAGTAAGCCTACAGTGGGTTCTGGAGAAAAACAACCCAGCCATTTTATTCTTATTACATGAAGAAATTTTTAATTGTAAGAGAAACACACGAGTGCTGTAAGGAACCTGGAGTATAGCGAAAGGGGAGTCTTGTACTGTAAAGGGACAAAGGCACATGGAGCTAGAATCAGGAGCTATGGAGCTACTGGTAGTGCTTGTACTAGATCCTATCTTTAGAGTAACTTTCTCTTCTTCTCAATCCTCTATAGATCTTGAGCTTATGTCCTGCCACTCTTAGTGACTAACAGCAACAGTCCTTGTTCTCAGTTGTGAATTCCAGGAAGTGATAATCTAATCTGCTCCACTGAGTCTAATCAGACAACTGTGTGAGGGATGACTGCAGCTGACAGCCATCACTATAGTTTTAAGTAGAGTACATGCTCTCAGAAAAGGATCTTGTTAGCTCATATTCAGGGCAGACATCTCATGAATCATCTACAGAACCTCCATGATGAGTCCACTGAACAGCTACCAATCCTGTAAACACTAGAGCATCACTTGGCCTTCAGCAAATGTTGGATGATGTTCTGAGCTTCCAATCTCTTTTTTCTTTCTTTTTAAAATTATTTGTTTTCATTTTACATGCCAACCAGAGTTCCCCTTTCTCCTCTCCTTCTGTTTCCCCCACCTCTTCCCACCCTGCCCCGATCCACTCCTCATAGAGGATAAGGCCTCCCATGGGGAGTCAACAAAGTCTAGAATATCAAGTTGAGGCAGGACCAAGCCCCTTGTCCCTGCATCAAGGATGATCAAGGTATCCCACCATAGGGAATGAACTCCAAAAAGCTAGTTCTTGCACCAGGGATAAATCCTGGTCCTACTTCTAGGTGCCTCACAAACAGACCAAGCCACAGCACTGTAACCCACATTCAGAGGTTTCCCAGCTATCAATCCAGAGTCTGTGAGCTTCCAATAGCTTGGGTCAGCTGTCTTTGTGGGTTTGCCCTCTATGCTCTTGAGCACCTTTGCTTATATAATCCTTCCTCTCTCTCTTCTTTGGACTCCAGAAGCTCAGCCCAGAGCTTAGCTGTTGATCTTTGCATCTGCTTCCATCAGTTACTGGATGAAAGTTCTATGATGACAAGTAGGGTGGTCACCAATCTGATTACAGGAGAAGGCCTGTTCAGGCACCCTCTCCACTACTGCTAGGAGTCTAACCAGGGGTCATCCTTGTGGATTCGTGGGAATTGTCCTAGCATCAGGTTTCTCCCTAACCTCATTATGGCTCCCGCTATCAAGATAACTTTTATTGCTCTCCCTCTCTGTCCTTCCCCCAACTTGACCATCACCATTCTCTCATGTTCACATCTCCTGTCCCCTCCTCTTTTTTCCTCTCCCAGTTTACTCAGGAATCTTATCAGGGGATCCATGGATGTCACTCTTAGGGTCCTCCTTGTTAGCTAGTTTCTCTGGGGCTGTGGCTTGTAGCCTGATTATCCTTTGCTTTATCCAGTTATGAGTAAGTATATATCATGTTTGTATTTTAAATCTAGATTACCTCACTCAGGATGATTTTTTTCTAGTTCCATTTATTTGCTTGCAAAATTCATGATGTCTTTTTTTTAAAACCACTGAGCAATACTCCATTGTGAATATGTACCACATTTTATTTATTCGTTCTTTGGTTCAGGAACACATAGATTGCTTCTAGGTTCTGGCTATTACAAATAATGCTGCTATGAACATAGGTGAGCAAGTGTCCTTGTGGTATGATTGACCATCCTTTGGGTATATACCCAAGAATAGTATAATTTTTTTTATATGTTCTTGGATTTAATTTGCCGTTATTTTATTGAGTACTTTTGGATCAATGTTCACGTGGGAGATTGGTCTGCAATTCTCTTTCTTTGTTGAAACTTTATGGGGTTTGGGTGTCAGGGTAACTGTAGCCTTATTAAAAGAGATTGGCAATATTCTTTCTGTTTTTATTGTGCAGAACAAGTTGAATATTGGTATTAACTCTTCTTTGAACTTCTGCAAGAATTCTGTACTGAAACCATGTGACTCTGGGCTTTTGGGTTTGGTTGGGAGAATATTAATGACTGCTTCTATTTTCTTAGGAGTAATAGATGTATTTGTTTATCTGGTTTTCATTTAATGTTGGTATGTGATACCTTTATTGATATGTCAATTTCTTTAAAATTTTTTAATTTTGTGGGGTACAGATTTTTGTATTATGACCTAATGTTTCTCTGGCTTTCCTCATTGTCTGTATTATATCTCCACTTTCATTTCTGATTTTGTTAATTTTGATGATTTCTCTCTGCATTTTGATTAGTTTGGATAAGGGCTTGCCTATCTTGTTGAACCAATTCTTTTTTATTCATCAATTCTTTGTATTGTTTTATTTGTTTCAGTTTTATTGATTTCATCCCTGAGTTTATTTCCTGTTTTCTACTCCTCCTGGGTGAGTTTGCTTTGTTCTTTTTTTGTTCTAGAGTTTTCATGTGTGCTATTAATTCATTAGTGAGTGATTTCTCCAACTTCTTTATGTGGGCACTTAGTGCTATGAACTTTCTCCTTAGCAATGCTTCACAGTGTCCACAGGTTTACGTATGTTGAATTCTAGGAATTGAATTTCATTGAATTCTAGGAAGTCTTTAATTTCTTTCTTCATTTCTTCCTTAACCCAGTGGTGATTCAGTTGAGCATTGTTCAGTTTCCATGAGTTGGTAGGCTTTTTGCAACTTGTGTTGCCTAATTCCAATTTTAAACCATGGTGATCTGATAAGATACAGAAGTTACTCAATTTTTGAAATCTGTTGAGGTTGCTTTGTAAAGGATATGTGGTCAGTTTTAGAGAAGGTTCCCATAAGGTGCTTCTGAGAAGAAGATATATTCTCTTGTGTTTGAGTGAAATATTCTGTAGATGTCTGTTAAGTCTATTTGACTTGTAAGGTCTGTTATTTGTCTTATTTCTCCGTTAAGTTTCTGTCTGACAGAACTGTCTATTGGTGAAAGTGGGTTTATGAAGTCTCCTACCATTGGCATGTGGGGTTTGATATGTGAATAAGCTTTAGTAATGTTTCTTTTGCAAATTTAAGTGTCCTTGTATTGGGGGCACAAATGTTCAGAATTGAGATTTCATTTTGATGGATTTTTTTCCTGAGATGAATATATAATGTCCTTCTCCATCTCTTTTGATTAATTTCAGTTTGAAGTCCATTTTGTTAGATATTAGGAAGCTACACCAATTTGTTTCTTAGGTCCATTTGGTTTGAAAATCTTTTCCCAAGAGGCATGTTTCTTGTTTGCAGCAGAAGGATATATTCTGTTTTTATATCCATTGTGTTAGCATGTGTCTTTTTATAGGTTAGTTGAATCTATTGATATTAAGAGACATCAGTGAACAGTAATAGGTAATTCCTGTTCTTTTTGGTTTTTGTTGTTGTTGGTATTTTGTGTATGTTTTCCTTCTTTGGAATTTACCTGTGTGAGGTTTTCTATTGCCTGTATTTTTGTGGGTGCAGCTATCTTCCTTGGTTGGAGTCTTCCTTCTAGTAGTTACTGTAGGGCTGGATTTGTGGATAGCTATTGTTTCAATATGGTTTTATAATGGAACATCTTGCTTTCTCCAGGTATGGTGATTTAAAGTTTTACTGGGCATAGCTTTCTGGGCTGGTATTTATGGTCTTTTAGTGTATGCAAAACATCTGTCCAGGACCTTCTAGCTTTCAAAGTCTCCACTGAGGAATTGGGTGTAATTCTTATAGGTCTGTCTTTATATGATTCTTGGCCTTTTTTCCTTTTTAGCTCTTAATATTCTTTGTTTATTCTGTATGTTTAGTGTTTTGACTATTATGTAGTGAGGGAACTTTTTGAGGGGGTTCATTCTATTTGGTGTGCTGTAAGCTCTTTGTATCTTCATAAGCATGTCCTTCTTTAGGTTGAGAAAGTTTTCCTCTATGATTTTGTTGAATGTATTTTCTATGTCTTTGAGCTGGAATGATTCTCTTTTTTCTATTCTTATTGTTCTTAGGTTTGATTTTTTTCAGATGTTTTCAATAAAATCATAGAAGAAAACTTCCTTAACCTGAAGAAGGAAATGCCTATAAAGATACAAGAAGCTTACAGAACACCAAATAGATATGACCCCCAAAAAAGTCAGCACGCCACATTATAATCAAGCCACAAAACATACAGAACAAAGAAAAAATTTTAAGAGCTGCAAAAGAAAAGGGCCAACTCACATATAAAGGCAGACCCATCAGAATAACGCTTGACTATTCAATGGAAATGATGAAAGCTAGAAGGGCTTGGTCAGAAGTTATACAGGCGCTAAAAGAACATGACTGCCAAACTAGAATAGTATACCCTGCAAAATTATCAGTCACCATAGATGGAGTAAACAAGGTATTTCAGGACAAAGTCAGACTGAAAGAATATCTATCTACCAATCCATCACTACAGAGAGTATTAGAGGGAAAACTCCAACCTAAGGACCCCAGATATACCCACGAAATCACAATCAATCAATAAGTCCACAGAAGAATACCCTAGAGAAAGGAAATACAAACAAGTTACCACCAAAAATGGCAGGAAATATCAATCAGTGGTCACTAATTTCCCTTAATATCAATGGACTCAACTCTCCTATAAAATGTCACACAGTTTTTGTTTTCTTTATTGCCTCTATTTCAATTTTTAAGTCTTAAGCTGTTTTCTTCATTTATTTGATTGTTTTTTGTTGGCTTTCTTTAAAGAATTTATTGATTTCTTCCAATATTTTATTTGTCTTTTTCTGATTTTATTAAGGGACTTTTCATTTCCTCTTTAAGGGCCTCTATCATCGTCATAAGTTATTTTAAAAAAGTCATTTCCTTCTGCTTCATCTGCATTGAGATGTTCAGGTCTTGCTAATTTAGAACCATTAGGTTACGTTGGTGCCATATTGCTCTTTATGTTGTTGAATGTATTCTCACACTGCCACCTACTCATCTGGGTTTGAGAAAATTATAGATACAGGTATTGATTCTTCCTCTAAGTAGTTCGGTGGGGGTTGGTGCTTGTGCCTTTAGGGTCTCTGACTCTTTCTCCAATTGGTGAAGATGGTGCCTGTGCCTCTTGGGATGGTTGGTAGGGGAAGGGCAAGGATGCTGTTGACTGGCTGCTGGGGTCTTCCTCCAATGGGTGCAGGTGGAGCCTGTTTCTCCAGAGGAGCTTCTGTTGGCTGGATGCTGGGATCAACACTGGGCGGAGGAGTGCCATGGTATATGCCCTGGGGGAATAGGGTCTAGGGAGCAGGGCTGTCCATCTGTGATGTCAGTCATTTTCCTCTTCTCAGTTATTTACCTCTTTCTCCAATTGGTACAAGTGAAACCTGTGCTTCTAGCAGTCTCTGCTGACAGGCAGCGCTGGCTGTGGTGTGCTGGGCTTTCAGTCTTGGAAAAGCGGAGCTGTACTGCTTATGCTAAAAAGTCCAGGAGTCACTGTGGCTCCTTCCTGAATATCGTCACTATGCTACAGACCTTTCTTGTAAATGTCCTCATCTTGTCCTGTGCACTAACAAGGAAACCATTTCCTTCTCACAGCCTCATCCATCATGGAGATGTACACAGGCAGACAGAAGACTGTAGGGTAGTGTCTCCCCTGCATTCTCACAAATCTCTACACCTTTAACCCAAGGCAGCTGATATTTCCACTCTGAGAAAAGGTTTTCACCAAATAAAAAAAAAATCCCAAGAGAACTCATGTTTTGTCTGTTGATTTTATTTTAGTATTTTAGGTAGATTTAAGGTTTCAAGGAGCAAAGGAGACTTCAGAGCCCTAGAAAAAGATGATAGGGACAATCCATGACTAGTTTCTTCTTAACAGTTTGAGTATAAGGTCCATTTGGAAATAGTGCTTGGATGAGATTACATTTGGGCAGTTCCAGAAGGCATTTTGCTTATTCTCTTGACACAGAATCTACTGCTCCAGAGCCTCTCTTTTAGGTCCTACCTACTTCCATGGTCTAGAGGAGCATTTACTTCTGAAGATCTGAAACAGAGGCCATGCAACCTGAAAAACACAGCACAAGGTGATGAGCAGGGACCTTACTGAGAAGGAAGCTTCTGATGGAGGTGAAAAGAAGTATGAACATGGTGGCCTTGACTGGGGATTAGATGCTCAGGATTTAAGAAGTTATATGTAGCCAAGTGTTCACACATTTCTCTGCCCTTGCCTCAAAGCTAGCAGGAAAAGCCGAGAAGGATATTAGGTAGGAAAGCTAAACAGAGAATGATGGGAAGAAGGAGGGTGGAGTAAGTGAGATGTCAGCCGAGCACCCAGAAACAAGACGTGCTCAAGGACAGGTAAAGCTGTGAGCCATGTGGCAATATTTAGATTAATATAAATGGTTAATTTAAATGTAAGAGTTAGCTAGCAACAAGCCTGAGCTATATTGGCTGAGCATTTGTGATTAATATAAACTTCTGTGTGTTTACTTGGGACCGGGTGGTCAGGACAGGAAAACTCTGCCTATGAATGAAAAAAAGTATTTTTCTCTATATAACTTAATAAAACATAGTTGTTGAGTACCTACTATTTAAAGTGGAAAACTTTTAAAGATCTAGGTAGAATATTCTTTCATACAGAAACCAATATGTATAGCAACAGGCTTCCTGTTAAATCTCCCCAGAGAGGGGTATGTGAGACATCAAAGAACAGCTCATAGAGACAGATGCTTATGATGATGGGCAGCACAATTTCTGTAGACTGTTCCACAGCTCAAAGACTTAGTAGACCTGGAATCTGTTCTCAGGTATTCTTGGTTTGCCTGCAAGGATGACCATCCTTGGTATGGAAGTCAAGGGTTTGTAAAAGCTGAGTGACTGTCACCTGGGCAAGCCCAGTGGGATGAAGTAGGAAGGGCCTTCATGGGCAATGAATCTAGCCATGTCAAGGATCCCTTTAAGTTGATGAAGAAATATTTGTCTTCCCCTGGCATGTCCCTGGTGTTACATACTTGTACTATATACTCTGAGAGCTTTCTTCAGGGTGGAGGTTAGAGGGAACTGTCCCTGATTGCAGAAAGCACCAGTGAAGTCATCCATGTCAAGGGTCCATATCATGGCACCTCCCAGGTTGTTCTGTTTAAGCCATTCAGCCTATTGAAGGATAGAGGATAATAATAGGCATCTGATTTATTGAAGCTCAGTGTTAGGATCTCAGAACATCCATGGATCTGACTTTACCTTGATATGAAAGCTTCTGACATTGTCATAACCAACCCATTTGTTGCCCTGATAGGCATAGGGTACTTCCTGAGCAGCATCCCAAGCCTCAGTGGCTCCATCATTCAGGAAAGCACAAATCTTTAAAAGTCAAGAGAAAAAAAATTCTTTAAATATTATGTCATGCAAGAGAAAAAGGTACACTTCAGTTTTTTCCTTTAATGTATTTATTTTAGCAGTTTTTCAGTGGGTTTTATTCGGAATTAAGTTTAATATATTCTTTATGTGGTTCTGAGGATGACACTCATGGTATTGATTATGGAGTACTCTGCAATGGAGTCTCATCTACAGCCCATGGTTTATAAATTTTTATTATTTATTTGTTTTTTGGTATAGAGTCTTAGTTTACAGCCCAGACTTCAAACTGTTGTCCCCTTTGCCTCTGCAATTTGAAAGATGATGTTACAGCTTTATATACAGCATACTGGACAGAAATATTCATGACATATCACTGTTCACTATGATACATTTTAAAAATGTATGGTGCTAGAGATTGAAGCCAGGGCCATGCTCATTAAGGCAAGAGGTAGATCACTGAGTATCACCCTCAGCTCATGCTATTTTTCAAATGCTCACTTGCTGTTCATATTTTAGGGTTAAATTTTTATAACCTGTAGCAATATGGGATATATATTCACTTATCCCTTTATCTATATAAATAGACTTAAGAATGCTTTCTGTTGCATGAAGGGATATTTTATATTGTTAACTACTCACTTTATTAAATATGGACTATAAATACAAAACTTTTAAGTGTTTGGAATGAATCTCTGCCTAGAGCAGATAAATACTGGACATAATGAACATTCACATTCAGAAGATTTCTATCCCTCAAAGCATGGGTAACAGCACAACTCTGGGGCTGATATTCACAGAGTACTGTACATACAACATACTGACCTCATAATAGGCCCAGATGCCAGACTTCTCTGTGTAGGGCCCTAGTGCACCAGCACTAGCAGTAGGAGAGCCAATTTCAGTGTTAGAGGGGTCACTCAGGGTGAAGGTTTGTCCATACGTGGGGAATCCAACAATGAGCTTCTCAGGAGCCGCACCATTTTCAATCCAGTAGGTCATGATGCCATCCTGCAATGGCAGTAGGTCAGCTGTCAGCCTTAGGTAGCTGGTGACCTGTGCTGGGTTATGTTAGTCCCTTTTTTTGACTGCTTAAATTGTATGTTGATAATTTATTAGTTTTCTTTCCAAAATATTTTACTGAAGTTGTAGTTAAAGGGGTGTACAAGAATACTGCATACTTGAAATTGTATTTTAGTTTTTAGATTTTGTGATGAACCTCTCACAATTTGGACCATTTATAGTCTTCATTTGCATCTGTATAGGGTCTTACCACATTGAGAAAGGTGTTGGTACCGGTGTCCTTTAAGGATTTGTACAGGGGACTGTTTTCTCCAGTGTAGCCATCCTGGGAGCCATGGAGATTGTAAGTCATGACCTGGATGTAATCTAGGGAGCTGTGGAGGAAGGATGTTGTTTAGGTAATTTCTGTTGGTCATTTGTCATACCCATGCCAGTAAAATGCACTTGTCCAAAGACTATAAACAAAGCCCATGTGCAGCAAAACATTCCAAAGATGATCTGCTGCTGACACTCCCGCAAGAATTCCAGAATATGGTAAAGCACTTACTGTGATAGCTGGGGGATTTCATAGCCAGACTGGATGGTGGAGATGACACCAGCTGCTGTGATAGTGATCAGCAGCCTGGGGCTATTGTTCTCAAAGGCTTCCTGTTCAAACGCTTCACGCATTTTCTACAGAATGTTAAAGTACAGTAGAATATGTCCCAAGTTTATTTCAGCTCTTCTAAGAACATATATATATATATGTCTAATATATATATTAAAAAATACTTGCACATTTTGTTTTTCCTTATTCTGCCATCATCTCAATGAAGTCAGTAGAGCAGATCATATTGCTAGCTATTTAAATTCATGGGGTTTAAGAAGCTTCACTATGTTCTATCTAAAGTTAGTAACCAGTCATCCAAACTCTAGATCCCAGATGACTGAGAGTTTTGCCACCATCACATTTTGAAGCATCCCTTGCTGCAGTTCCCTAAGTTCCTCTTTCAGTGGTGGAAAAAGCTCTTCCCTTTTTCAGTAGCTGAAGTATGTCGTAAGACCAACGTCTCATTGAATGAAATGCTAAGTTACCTAAGGGAGAAGGTGGTAATGGCTGAGTGACAGGTATTCAGTACCAGATGGCAATCTACCTCTACTTTATGTGACTTTAGTCTTACAGGAAGTACTGGGGTCAGCTCTTCTAAATGTCTTATTTCCAAGTGCCAGGTCATCTTCCAACAGAATGCTTATAGAAATTGCCCTGTGTGCAAGTGGTCAAGTGACCAGAACATTTTACTAGGTGAAGAGGCATTATAAGAAGGGTGTTAGAATTGTCTTGAAATATTAAACCCATATATTGCAAGGTGTGTGATTTTATATTTATATATATATATTTATAATACATTTATATATTTATATTTTACTGGTAGTTTTGCCTGGTAGCATGCTTCAGTTAAAAATAGAGATAATCTGTTGGAGCCAGGAAACTAGAAAGGGGCTTTTGGGGTACAGAGAAGGAAGAAAGAGCTTAAGGGATAGAGAATAGGATAGTAGACAACAGATAGTTTGGGGGGCAAAGGGGACTAATGGGGAGGGGTGACTAACACCAAGAATGCGTGATAAAACCATATGGAAACTTACTAATTTACTAATTTATAAGCTTCATAAAATACATTTATTAAAAAAGCTTAATTGGAGTTATCTACATAGAGGGTGTATGTAAGGCTCCTCCCAGAAGCCATAGGTTACCAAAGAAAAAACCCAGTGCCAAATGGGGACTACTGACTGGTCTTCAAGTGGTTGGTCAAGGGGTCCCAGAGAACCCCAGGAGAATACAGGCTATTAATAGCTGTTGGTTACTGTTCTGTTCTAAATAGGCTATCTGGATCATTCCCCACTCCCCCAAGAAAATGTTGGATAAAAGGGGTAAGCCAGAGGTTGGGGAAGATTGCTGAGAAATAATGCCTTCTGGTTACGAAAGGGCTGTTGGCCCCACAGACTAACAATAGTTGTGGTTGGCTTCACAAGACAGACACAAGCTCAAGCCAATCAAGACTTCAATATGGAGACGGACTTGTCTCAGGAGGTCTTACCCTGAGGTAAGGGATCTAACAGCTACAGTGGGAAAGACAATCAGTTTTTCTCAGTGGCACGATTCTCATGGTAGTTTGTCTGTTCTCCAGTAGATGGCACCATACATGAATGTGAATATGAGCAGCAGTCACCAGGCTCTTAAAATAGAAACCCTGAAGTTGGGGGTGGGATGGGGGAACTCTGGGGAGAATTAGTAGGGGGTAGCGGTGGGGAAGGTGATGAGTATGATCTAAGTATATTGATTTATGTATGAAATTACTAAAAGATAAATATGTAGAAATAAAGAAATGAAGTTAGTGTGTCTGGTCATTAGTTATTGGAAAACGCAAATTGGTCGACTCAGTGAGTTACTTAGTGTTGAGATTCTCCAGAGGCTTCCAAATGGTCTAATATATGGTGCCTTATGGAAATAATCTATCACTTTGGATGTAGGACAGTGGTAGAAATTCTGCCAAAAATGAGTATAAAATAAAGGTAAAAATGGAGTAAATTAAAAACCATCCGTCATCTTTGACTTTATAATCTGTTCATTTTTGCTTGATGATCGTCCCTCCTGCTGATAACATCAGTTATCAAGTCAAGTTCTTTCCCATAAGCTCAGACTTGTATTCATCCAATGCATTCTGGCCTTCAGATATGTCACAGTCTCGGATGTTCGGATGTAAAGGAATCAGTTTTCCCACTCTGAACCCTCCCTTGCTGTATTTATCATCTTAATTAACCCATTTGTGCCCATGTAAGTCAGGAAACTTATGCTCTTACTTATGCCCTTTAAGTTAGAAAACTGAGGCTCTTCTGCTACTTTTCACTATAAATTGATCCCCAGGTAAATGTCTCTTTGTACATGCCCCTCCCTCAGTGTACACACATTGCTTTCCTCTCATCACATGTACCTTAGCTGACATCAGGCACTTCCACTGGAACTTTGCCTGCTGACTCAACTTGTTTGTGGTAAATGTTAGAGAAATAAGTCAAAACCAAAAGTTTGGCTATATTTCTCCACTGTCTACAGTTATTCATAGCATTCCCAATTATCTTGAAGGAGAATTTTCAGTTCTTTACTTAAAGGGCCCACATGGTCAAATGTTTGC
Source organism: Sigmodon hispidus (assembly GCA_004025045.1). Taxonomy (NCBI): domain Eukaryota; kingdom Metazoa; phylum Chordata; class Mammalia; order Rodentia; family Cricetidae; genus Sigmodon; species Sigmodon hispidus. Next base: position 42,033 of record PVIH01011131.1, on the reverse strand, counting down.
AAACTAATACTCTTTCTCCCAATCACTTGGTCACTGATCTCTGGTGTCTTCATTTGTAGCCTGTTCTGACCTATTTGGGGGACATCAGTGTGTTCAAGACTAAGCATCATTTCCAGGGGTAAGCTCTTTCTGATCCTGCTTCACACAAACTCCTCTGAGATTCTTTTGTACTCTGTAGGCCTTTATTATGGCATATATCATAATCTTGTGTCTGCAGTTGTTGGTTATGTTTCAGTCTTCTGTCTCATATTGTGTGTTCTTTGATGCCAAAGATTTTGCTTTGTTCTTATTTTAAGCCTAAACCCAATATGTGCCGCAGAGCATGTGTTACTCTGGTAACAACAGATTGTCTCACATAATGTTCCTGGCATTGAACTCTGTTGTTAGATAACACAGGCAGCTATGATATATACTTAGTTACTTATCTGTAGAATAAAGATTATAATGTTTATGGTACTTTTATCATAGAGCACTCGATACACAAAGTTCTGTGTAAGTTCAACCACACAAAATACCAGTATAGAGTGGGGATGTTGTCAAGAAATTCAGTCCCTAATGTATGAATTAGTGGTAATAGATGGCTTCCAGGAGAAGTTTTCTTTAAGGGTATGACCCCTGATAGGTAGGACATGCTCCAGTGGATGGCCATACAACCAAGACAACACTAATTGGAATAGAGTGTGTGTGTGTGTGTGTGTGTGTTTGTGTGTTTAAATTACACAAAGTTAGGTGGATATGGAATTGGAGGTGGATCTGGGAGAAGATAAGGAACAGGAAGATAAGATCAAAATCAATGTATGATGTTCTCAAAGAATTAAAACATTTGGGGCTGGAATTAAAACAGATGGCTCAGAGGCTAAGAGCACTGACTATTCTTCCAGAGGATCTAGATTCAATTTCCAGCACCCACATGGCAACACACAGCTGCCTGTGACTCCAGTTCCCAGAGACCCAACACCCATAGCAAACACCAATGCATGTATGAAAAATAAATAAATTAACTAAGCCATCTTGGGACCTTGGGACCTCCTGCCCTTGCTGGGGAGGAGATAAAGTGATGGGGAGAAGAGTGAGTGACTGGGAGGGTCAGGAGGGGGAAGGGAGTCTGAACAAGGGGATACATGGATAAAAGTATGACTTTATTAATAATAAAAACTATTAAAAAAGAATTAAAACAGACATTACATGTGAATATGAGTCATCATTCCTAAAACAATGTGATATATCTGGAATGTAACTTGTTGAAGGGGTACTTAATATAGAAGAAGCTTGGTAATGCTAAGATTCTGTATTTCCAAATTCAGTTGAGTTTGGTTTTACTCTGTAACCACCAATTTCTCCTTGGAAAAAAAAAAGACTTTTAAATTGCTAGAGCTAAAGACACTTCCTGTTTTTCTCACCTGCACGAGGACAGTGAAGAGATGCTTGTCTTTAGTAGGGCTCCCATGAGACCCTGGGAACTGCCAGTCCAGGTTCAGCCCATCAAACCCATACTGGCGCAGGAATTTGATGGCTGAGTTAATGAAAGTCTGGCGGTTGTGAGGAGTGGAGACCACGGCACTAAACCTGAGAGAGACCAAAAGAAGGCACAGTAATGCCTCTATGATACTAACACATTGGAATAAAAGCACTTTACAGCCCAAATTCTACCTCTGAGCCCTTTACCAGGATGCCTGATGAACACTTGTTTCTATTTATATACCAGCATCCCTTTGCAGTCACTACTCTTGTCAGCCTCAAGACTCAGCAATCTCTTTGTCTTGTTATTCTCAACTGAACTATTTCCCAAATTGGATGTGGGGTGTCTTTTGTATGTTGTGGATATCATTGGTTAATACAGGGACTGTTTTGGCCTATGGCAGAGCAGCTTAGAAGCAGGTGGAAAATATGAGCACATAAATACAGGGGAAGGAAGATGGAGTAAGGGAGACAAGATTCAGCTGTCCAAGAAGCAATCTGTAATGGAGTACAGGTAAGCCATTGGCCACATGGCAAGACAGATTAATAGAAATGGGCTGAGTTGAGATGTAAGAGTTAGTTAGCAATAAGCCTGAGTCATAGGCCAGACAGCATGTAATTAATATAAGCTTTTATGTGATTATTTGAGACCAAGCAAGACTGTGGGTCCAAACGTCAGGCTAGGCTAGGCTGTGGGCAAGAAAGACTAAATTAGACTACAGAGTTAGGCTGGGCCAGAAACTTCTTCAGATAGTCATCTATGTTAATTTACCATGTTGTCTTCAAATGCCCTTCAAGTTCTTGTCCTCTCAAAAAAAGTCTCATTTATCAGTAGACTTTTAATTTTTATTCTCCAAAAGACAAAAAAGTTGCACAAGACATTCCTGAGCCCTTGTGACCTTGAATACTTGAGGAAGAAACATTTTGGAAGCAGGTAACTAATGCTCAAAGGGTGCTGTACTTGAATACCCGCTTAAATTTGAACATTTGATGCCATAGTAATCTTCACAATATATTATGTTTAGAAGTAAAGTTCTTGTTCAAACTCCCTTCCAGGGGATACATGGATAAAAAATATGACTTTATTCATAATAATAAAAAACAAATAACATTAAAAAAGAAGTAAAGTTGTAGTTAATTTATAAAGTTATCAATTCACTTATTGGATTCCTTCAGCAAATTCTTTAATGTTGTAAAGTACTGCACTATAGGCTGTGTTGGGCTAGCTTGCTTTCAATAGTAAATGAACAAGTGGCTATCTAGAGAGAACTTACGGGGCAGGTCCAAAGTCCCAGCCTCCAATGGCCAGGAGGATTTTCAACTGGGTGTTCCTAAAAAGCAAAAGATAAAAAAATGATTTAAAAATCTATGGGTCTCTCTATTTAGAAGAGCTTCATTAGGTAATACAGCTGATAATTTGGTGTTGTCCTGACATGATATGACATACACTTTTCTCCCATTACCATAATTCTCTTTCTTTCTTCCTTTCTTCCTCTCTCTCTCTCTCTCTTCCCATAATTGTAATTAAAATCCTTAGGGAAAATATGAATGGTAGAATTGTGTGTTGTTTTTTAGGGTAGTGGTTGGCAATAATTATGGTGTCTATAACTTAAAAGCCCATATTTTCTTCCACTGAATAGAATAATATTGTTTGAACATTTTTATTTTCTCAGTCTTTTTCACAATTAGTATAAGTTTGTCAAGCTATAATTACACATATTCTTGAGAATACTGATTATAAACATCAACTTCTATAAGGGTAAGTATAAAGGTTGTAAAAATCATTAAAATTCTAGGTTTATTGCACTTATTTATTTATTTATTTTTAGAGATTCTGATTCAGTGTACTGGGGCAGGTCTGTGGTTTTTTTTTTTTTTTTAAAGTGGTTCATGCAGTTTTATTGTAAGAACTATATGGGCCACACTTGGAAAAAAAAGCCTGGTAAAGGAGTTTATTTCCAGGTTGGGATCATAGCATATTTTGAACCAGCTACACACATAATAGTGCCATTATCATTGGGAGAAGTCACCTAAGTCTTCCTTATTATCCATGTGGTTGACCTGAATGAATCTGCTAATTACTAGATATGAGACCCTATTTGATTTTTACACAAAGAAGAATCTATTAGAATATATCAAATCATTCAATTTGTAGGCTCAATAATGTCTAAATTTTAATATCTTCCACTTCTTGTTTCTTAATATAAGTAGCTGAAAATATTTGGTGTTTCCTTTTCCACAATTTCTCCAAAGAAGACTAAAAGGGAAGAAACTTACCCATATTTTTATCATAACAGTGATATGACAGATTGTCTACATCCTTGATACTAACACATATCTCCTTATGTATCAAAGCTTTACTAGAAATACACAATCTTGTTACATGAAGAAGAACAAAGTGGCTGGCTTGATGTCTCATACAATATCCAAAAATCAACTCAGAGTGGATTAAAGAGGTAACCACTAGATTTGTATTTATCAAAATACTAGAAGAAAATATAAGCAGAGCTCTCCCTAAATTGTGAAATATATATATGCATATATATGTATGTATGGAGATAGGGGAGAGAGAGAGGGAGGGAGGGAGGGAGGGAGAGAGAGAGAGAGAGAGAGAGAGAGAGAGAGAGAGAGATCTAATGAACTCACAAGTCTAAAAAAGACATTATTAAATTTTCAGGAAAATGGAGTGAGGTATCTCAGACTTGGAAAGAAAAATATAGTATGTGTTTGCTTACATGTGGATAGTAGATGTGAAGTTAATGATAACCAAGCTATGACAGAATCAAACTCAGATTCTCAATTTATAAACCCGCAGAGGGTAGGTAGGTACAAAGCAAAGGACTAAAGAAAATGATCTCATTAAGTAAGAGGAATGGCATAGAGAGATATGGATGGGTAGGGAAGCTGGAGATACATGGGGAGGGGAAGGGGAGAAAGGGTTGTGGAAAGAAATAAAAAAGTCAGGAGAGACAGCTAAAATTAACAGGCAGTTTGAGGGGTAGTATGGAAACCTAGTATAGTATACATTTCATAAAATATACCATATATGAAGGCAATTTAGATAAAATTGCTAAATAATGGGGGAGTTCAAACTGACCATCTCTTGTCACTAAATAAAGCTCTGGTACTGGAATTGGCTTACATCTAATTGAGTTGTCGGTCAAAAGAGCCCTACAAGAATTTCCAAACAACTCAGACTATTATGAAGACTTTATAGATTGCTCTCCAAAAATTGACACCAAGCTGTCATTGCTGAAGATAATATCTACACAACTCACAGAATATAGAAATGTTTAATTTGTAGCTACATAGAGCCTTCATCCCCTACGTTGTAGCATTTTTGGTATAGGAATGTACTCTTCACACTCTTAAAACAGAAACAAACACCAAGTTAGCCACAAATACTTTATCTACAATGGTGTACTGCCTGCAAGATAAGCTAGGACAGTGGTGGGCCATAGCTTGTGGGAATAACCAACCAAATAATGAGTCTGACTTCATGAGATGGAACTCATACTAAACACTAAGACCAGATAGCTCAGGGAACTAGGGTAAGACCAAATATTAGTGGTCTAAAATAATAGGTATAAAATGAATTCTAATGATATTCTGCTATATTCATAAATCAGCCCCTTGTTCAACCATCATTACAGAAGCTTCCTCTCAGAGCAGATTGGAACAAATACAAAACCCCACAGCCAGACATTATGGAGAAAGTGAGAGACCTTGGACCACAGCCTTAAATGAGAAGTCTCCATCCAATCCCTCTCCTCAGAGCTCAGGGAGCCCTATGGAAGAGAGGGTAGAAAGAATATAAGAGTCAGGGGGGTTGAAGGACACCAAGAAAACAAGACCTATTATATCAACATGAACAAAACTCATATGAATTCACAGAGACTGAAGAAACATGCACAGGCCCTGCATGGGTCTGCACCAAGGCCTCTGTGTTTAGTGTTTCTAAGGGATTCCCAAGTGTGCTAAGTAGGGGATGGTCTCTGGCTCTTGTGCCTTTTCTTGTGCTATTTTCTTTCTGCTGGTCACTGTTAAACTTTGAGATAGTGTTTGTTTTATCTTGCTATATTAAAAACTAATGAATGAATGAAAACCTAATTGCTAGGATAAAGGTTAAAATCCAAGTTGTCATTATATCTGCAGAGAGGGAAATCAGTTTTCTCTTACAGAAAAACATCAGTACATCAAGTACTCCAAAGCATGCCTAATGTTCATGAGAAGTTGGCCAACATATAATAGATTTCACAATTTTCTTTTGTGTGTGATTTTATTTGGTTACAATTTGATTTTTTTGGGTATTTTATATTGTTTTCTTGTTTTTTGGGTGGTTGTATTATTTTTTGAGAAAGAAATTAAAAGATGGACAGGATCTGGAAGGACTTGAGGGAAGGGAAAATATAAAATATATTAAAATTAAATAATTATAATAATAAAAATAATAAAGACAAAGATATGAGCACACATATGAAAAGCCATGTAACTGATCAATGAAAAATTTAACATTAATAATTTTATATAACAGAAGTTTTCATGACTAAAATTGAAAACGCTGATATACTAATTTGAACATATTCTGTTTTATGTGTTCCAGACTAGATATAGCACTGTCTACTATTATCCTAACTGTGCAAAATTCCAAAAAAACCCAAAGTTTGAATATATAATCAGTTAGATTTTCTGCCTCACATTTTCCTCTCCTATGTAGACTCTAGATTAATAATGTGTGTATATATTTGTTTGAGAGAGTTTGTGTTTTTGTGTGTGTTAAAAATAGAAGTGGGGCTCTAGGTTTTTAAAGAGATTGCAGAGAAAATGTGAAGCTGAGAGTTTGGATCCATAGAGCCCCCAAAATAAAAAACTGGAAGAGAAATAATCATTAAAAAATGAGATAAAAATCTGATTAGACATTTCTCAAAGCAGGAAAATGCTTTACAAACAAACAAACAAATACAAAACCCCTAAACACCATTATTAAGCAAAGCTATTCACATTAGTTTATCATGTATTACTTATTAAAGTGGCTAACATAAGAAGATAGAAGATAACCAATATTCTCAAGAATGTACAAAGAAATCACTGAAATACTATTGACTTAGATGTAATAACAAAAACCCTAGAGAGAGCATTGTATAAATTCCTCACAGAATACAAAAGAATGCAAATGATTCATCAACACTACTCTTCAAAGGAAAAAAAAATGACCTGATGTGATGGGAGGGGGAAAGGACCTTGAATAAGGATATACAGGGATGGAAAAAAAAATTCAGAGGGAAAGCTGAACACAAAGTAAATATATGTGTATTTGCATTATCACCCTTGATAAGCCATGCTTATGATTCTTATCCTCTTCATAGTTATTGTTAACTTTTCAGCATTTTAAATTCATTTTACTGTTTTTTTGATAAATACAAAATAAATAAAAAAGACAAAAAAAGGAAAAAAAATCAGTGTCTTGAAGATATAACACTCAGATAGTGTTCATAAAATTGAATAATGAAATTCAAGATATAGAATCCCATTAAGTGGACAAAAAGATAAAAAGATGTACTATATATACAATATTAATTATTAGTCAGCTATAAAAATAAAACCCATCATTTACAATAACATTTGTGAATTTGAAAGACATAGTAAGTAGAATAGGCAACACATAGAAAGGCAAGTATCACATAAGACTTATAAGTAGAATCAAAACTATTTGAACACATAGAAAACAAAAACAAAAATAGAACAGTGGCTATCTGTATTGCATTGGAAAAAAAGTTGGAAATATTTTGGTAAAAAATGATTCAGGGATTGGTGAGATGGTTCAGATGTTAAGAGTACTGGCTGCTCTTCCAGAGAACTTGGGTTCATCTCCCAGATCCCACATGGCAGCTCACAACCATCTGCAACTCCTGTTTCAGAGGATCTGATGCTATTTTCTGGATTCCATGGGCACTGAATGCATGTGGTGCATAGACATACATGCAGGCAAGAACACTCATATGCATAAAATAAAAATTCACATTCAGTTGAGTTTTCAGTGGAAGGGGACCCATGGAAATTCCTAAACAACTCAGTTTTTCTCTGAAAACTAACATTAGCACAATATTTACATGGCTCATTGAATGTAGAGAGATCAAGCTGGTGCCTGCAGGGAGCCTTCATTTCTATAAGCTAGACTCTTTAGCATGAGAAGATACTCTGTAAGCTATGGAAAAGGGAAATTTGGACACTAATCCAACTATAAAACCTTCTATCTACAACCTGTCATACCTGAAATATATCTTGGGGACAATTTTGGCACAAAGCATGTGGAAGTGACCAACCAGTTTTTGATTTAACTTGAGGACCACCCCATGAGAGTGAGACCATGCCCTTTACTGTCTGGACAGCCAGGAACCCGAGACTGGACAGCCCAGAGACCCAAGGTAGAACCAAACATGACTGGCAAAAAACAAAAACAAAACAAAACAACTAGAGAAACCAGTAAAACTGAAATGATTTCTAATGACATTCTGCTGTACTTAAAGATGATAGATTGGTGCCTTATCCACTTGTTATCATAGAGGCTTCCTCTGGCAGCAGATGGGAGAAGGTGAAGAGACACCCTCCCAGATATAATTTAGAGAGGGTCTAAACTGGAGGTCTCTACTGGAGCCCCTCCTAAGAGATTTGGGAACCACCAGAAAGAAGGGAAGGAAAAATTTAAGGTATCAGAGGTTATGAAGGACACCAGGAGAAAGAACATGACCCTCTGAATCAAGCACGGCTCACATGGGCTCATAGAGACTGAAGCAGCAAGCTGGGCTTTCTTGGGTTTTCACCAGGTCCTCTGCATATATGTTATGACTGTTAGCTTGGTGGTTTTTTTGTGGGACTCCTAATAGGACAGATGAATCTCTGACTCTTTTGCCTGCTCTTGGGACTCTTTTTTTCTTCTATTGGGTTGAACATGTCCAGCCTCCATATGAGGGCCTTTACCTTGTCCTATTGTATCTTGTTTGGTCCCATTTGACAGCTGTCCCTTGGAGGCCAGTTCTTTTCTGAAGAGTAAACAGAGAAGGAATGAGTCTAGGGAAAAGGGGATATGTGGGAGAGCTGGGAGAAGTGGAGGAAGGTGAAACTGTAGTTAGGGTGTGTAGTCTGAGAGAATCTATTTTTGATTAAAAAAATTAAAAAAATAAAAATCTAAGAATATTTTAATAAAACCTTTAGTGAAACAGAAATAAAAAGTTCAAGAGAGCTTTATGTAAAGAACATTCACCATGAAAAAGGTAAGTGTGTAAAGTAAAAATATGCTAGTGAGATCATGAAACTTCTAAAATATAAGCAGCATTCAAAACTCATGTTGTGCATAATAATTACATATTTTAATAAAACAGTTTTAATAAAAAGTGATGACATTGGCTGAATCTTCATCTCAAAGCTGTGGATTCTGAGCTACATTTAAAGAAGCATTAATATGTGGCAACTATTGACCCGAGAGACAAAATCAGACAGCTCTGCCATTCTCTGACCTGCTTTTTAGGGTATTTAAAGCTTCGTAGTCTGTCAGTTCACTTATGCTCTTCAGGATGATCTTGTTGTTCCACATACTAGCAAAGGCATAGATGAGGTGAGTACACAGGCAGGGGTCAATATCAGCAGGGCTGAAACTTCCCAGTTTTGGTCTGTTCTGGGCCATGTTATTATAGTAGCACATCAGCTGGTAAGGAGAACCTGTGGAAGGTGAATGAGAACAGTGCCCTGATGTAGGAGGCAGTAAACTCTGTTGATAGTTTGGTTCTGTCTCTTTCCCTTGCCATTCCTCAGGCACCTGTTACCTAAGAGGAGATGACTGGTACTAGGACTCTTAACATGAGCCCAAACTTTACAACGTAGATACAGGGCACTAACTTGAAGTTGATTATTATAACTGTGACATTGACTTTTGATTCTTGGATAAGCTTAGAAGAATAGTTAGATACCATGCCACTGTTTCTGCGAAGCTCTACAGTAGCTGGTTTGTTAATGCTAAGGTGGGTACATCACAGAGGACAGCACCAAGATGTGAGCTGAAATAGTGTACTCCTAACATTGAAAACCTATCTCTTTCCCTCAATGATTTATCTCTTGGTAATTTTTTTCAAATAAAGTAATGTGAGAGTATAATTTAAAAATAAAAAGTAAGAAAACATATTAGGAGTAACTTAGAGATTCAAAGTTTATAGTATGAAAGGGTTTTGTAAACAACAAAATATGAAGTTATGACATACCCAGTTGAGAATTCATCAGAAGTGTCAAACCTAGAGAGAGAACAAACATTTACTGTGAAACATCTGCCTTTTGAATCTTGGAGTGTCAAACTTCCACCCAAATGCAAAGGAATATATATATTTCTCAGCACCACATGGAACTTTCTCTAAAATTGACCACATAATTGGTCATAAAGCAAGTATCAACAGATACAAAAAATGGAAGTGATCCCTTGTATCATATTGAACTGTGAGGGCTTAAAGTTAGAATTCAACAACTCAAAACAATCACAGAAAGCCTACCAACTCATGGCAACTAAACATCACTCAACTGAATCACCTATGGGTCAAGGAAAAAATTAAGAAAGAAATCAAAGTCTTCTTAGAATTTAATGAAAATGAATCCACAATGTACCCAAATTTGTGGGACACAAAGAAAGCAGTCTTTTTTTTTTTTTTTTTTTTTTTTTTTTTTTTTAAA